>ULGU01000007.1:492748-507225 GCA_900519015.1 Yarrowia osloensis
TTTTTTTTTTTTTTTTTTGTTTTGTAAAGGCACCCCAGTAAAAGGAGTGCGCCATGAGTATACTTGTTACGTTTTACTTGGTTGCTGGCGTAAATGTAGCACTACTTCGGAATTCAGCTCAATCTACCCCACTTGCCCCACCTGTCGTGACCCCAGATCTCGCCCTCATCCTCCTCCTCCTCTTCGTCCTCTTCTTCCCACGCACCACTCAGGTCAAACACCGTCTGGTGACGCTTCTTGCTGAAGAGCTCGTTCTCAATCTCCCGCTGAAGCTCCTTTCTACGACGATGGAGACACCGGTTGTACCTCTCTAGGGTCTCTCTACTGTAAGACCACGCCTCAAACTTGCCGTTGTTGAAGCCTGTCATAACTTTGCCCCCTCCTCGAACCAAACCGATGTTGCTAGTAGCCAGATCGGCCACTTCCACCTGCTTGGAGCCATGAATGACCACGTATCTGCACGTGTCTGAAGTGGCCTGAGGATTGAAGCCCTTGATACCATTAATAATCCGAGACTCGCGATAATACGTCTTGGTGATATGGACTCCTCCAGTGGAGTCCTCTACGGCATCCTTGAGATCAAAGAGAACAGGAACAAGAGACTTGGAGTTTGAGCGCGATGCTTTCACGTCAAACCAAACGAGACCGTTGTAGACGGTCGTGGGAACCGTAGTGAGCTTGGAGTTGAACATGGTGATCATACGCTTGGTGTGCAGATCGGCGATATTGAAAATGTTTTTCGACCAACGAACCAGCTTGCTTTCGACAGCAGTGTAAGCAGAGGGAAGCAGATAGCCGCGAAGACGGAAGTCGGGAAAGTCCACTTTGTACCCGAATCCCTTTCCCTGCCGAAAGTCTGGAAACTCTCGAGGTAAAATGTAAACTTGTGCGTTTTTTGTGTGGGCGTCAAAAACGGCTACAATCTGACGATGGCCTATTTCCACTTGAAATGACTCCAGAGCGTTTTTCTGAGTTCGCCCAAAGAAACGGGGGCCAGGAAGCACAATGTTCAGAGAAGGGTTGCTTCCGTAATCAACGGTAATCTTGTCGGCATCACAAGCGTACTTCCTGTCGCAGTTGTCAAACTTCATATCGCGATTATCATGATGTGACCATCTGTCTATGTCAAGTTTGGCAGTCTTGAGAGTGCTCATGTCCAGTGTGAAAGACCCTGTCAAATCCACAGAAGATGACCCTTCCACTGGCTTGAAACCCTCAGGCAGCCTTCTCTTTGTATCCGTAGCCATAATGACGTTGGTCACTCTGCTGGAGACTGGAAGATTGATCTCATCCACAGACCACATGGACTTCCACTGCCCACTCTTCAGCCTGCCCACAAACACGAGAACACAATCTCCCCAAGTTTCGAGATGCGTGCCATCATCCCCGGGTTCGGTCCAGGGGTTCCGATCGAGCATCTTTCTCTTGAGCGTGCTCTCCAGCTGCTGAAACGTCAGGTACCAAAATGAGCTGACTTGACGGAGTTGCACGAGTTCTTCGAGATCAAGAAGACCGAAAATCATGTCGGCGATTTCGAGAGGCAGTTCCTGGCAACCGGTGGTAGAGGTAAAAGGTCGCTTGGGGTTTATCGTCGGACGAAGAGGACGAGTAGAACCATCAGTGTCAAGTGCCCGGTGGGCTGGAGTGCTTTGTAGAACAGACTCCCGAAGCTCACAGGACTGATCTCGAAGCACGTAGGCCACACGCTCCAGAAGCTTGTAAGAAATATCTTGGTGAGGATCAAAACAGTGATAGAGACTTATGAGGCAGTCTCTTGAATCTTCCCGTCTATCGATTCTGTTCTGAAGAGCGTTCTCCAGGTCCATAATCGTCGGAGGATGACTAAAGCGACGATAAAGATCCAGGTCTTGGAACTCGGCGCGGTTCGAGTCGTCAATCCGGTCGATTTTAGCTAGCTGGGCCATAATTTCGTCCATTGCAGCCAACTCGGCATCAAGACGAGCGAGGTCAGTTTCGTCCATTGCAGCCAACTCGGCATCAAGACGAGCGAGGTCAGCTTCGTAGATCTCTTTCAGCTCGTCCAGGTCAGGCTGCACCTGGACTTGGACTGAGTCAGCAGCTTTCTGCAACACTCCAACCGCTTCTTCGCACTGCCCGACAGTAGCAGAAGAAGGAACGTCCAGTTGGCAATCGTCCAGAGCTGAGGTAATGGCAGCTGAGACGAGAGTCTTGACTTTTTCAACCGATTCTTTGCTTGTTATGGGATCCTGTTTCCGTAAATCGGAAATTCCTGTCTCAAGCTCTTTGATAACTTGAGCGGGACTCTTGACTGCACTCATGGGTATCAATTGTCGATGTTACAGTGTTTTGTTTTGCTTTGGTGTACGACCTTGTATCGTGCATGTCTCCTGCGGTCTTAACTCAATTCATACAAGTTCATCGTAACCCAAGCGAAATTCGAACTCAGGTATTCCATATCTTTATTTCATGATATTCAGTTAACAAAAAAATATTTCAAAGAAGAATCGCAATGGCTCGAAGCAAACGCGAACGACACCTTCATCAGCCGTACTCCACCTCCTCTCTCTCTCTCATCTCCCGAATCTCCTCATCGTAAAGAGCACGCCAGTTGCCCCACCTATCGTATCCCCACACTTGTTCGTTCTCTTTCTCTTCCTCCTCCTCATCAGAATCAAACACTCCGCTCAAATCGTGCTCCATCTGGCCTGGATCTCGTCTCTCACGTCTTTTGAGGGCTGTAGTGAAGCGGTCCAGAGTCTCCTGAGAGTACCTCCACGTCTTGAAGACTCCATCGATGAAACCCGGAAACATGTGTCCGTCGAAACCGCGCACCACTTCTGTGATTGTACCTGACGCCAGATCGACAATGTCAATCTTGGGTGACGAGTGGGATAAGGGCACATACCTATGGGTGTTGTGAGCCCTCGAGGTCTCTTGCATGGCAATCCCTTTGATACCTCCAATCACAAGAGACCTGCGGCAGCGAACTTTTGTTAGTGTGACGGTGCCTTCAATCTGGTCAGCATCCTCGAGATCAATCATCACAGGAACTAGCGACATAAAACGACAAGGTCTCTGAACGGCCATCCACAATAGTCCGTTGTAGAAAGCCATGGGGCTGGAACGAGTACCGGCCCTGAACAGAGAAATAGCACGTTTGTGATGCGTGTCGAGGAGAAGAAATGTGTCACTGGATTCCGGTTCCATACTGCTGCTCCGCAGTACGCACACAGAGGGCAGACGATGCTTGGCCAGGATTTGACCTTGTTCTGTCTTGTAGCTGAACCCATGGCCTTGTCGGTGGTCAGGAAAGTCACGCGGCAGAATGTACATGGCGTTCTCGGGTCCAGAAGAAGACGCAATCACATGTGTGTCGCCAAGAGACACTGAAATATTGCGTCTGACGTTTCGCTCAGAAACACCGAAAAAGTCTGGGCCGGGCATGACGAATCGAGGGTTCATTTTGTCACCTGTGTTCACAACAATGTTGCCATCCTCGACCACAATCGAGTTGACGGACCAGGTGTTGGTTCTTTTAGAGGCATCGAGAGTGCAAATGTCAAGCTCAAACTGATCGTGTATAGACAGAGAAGTGCCGTTTAGACTCCGAAATGTACTTCCAAGCGGCTCTGATATTTCCATGGGGAAAATGAGCTTTCGAGGCGACTCATTGGAGACGTCAATGTCGTCCACCGTTTCCACTTGATCCCACAGACCACTTCTCAGGCGACTCACAAACACCAGTGCGCAATCTCCCCACGTTTCCAGCTCGGTTCCGTTCTCTCCAGGCTCCATCCACGGGTTTCTTGATCTCATTTTTTTCCTGAGACCACCGTCCAGTGTCTGGTAAGCTGCAAACCAAAATGAGCTGACCTGACGCAGCTCCACACAAGTTTCCAAGTCACAGAAGCTGAAAATCATTGCGGCAACCTCGAATGGAATTTCCCTGCCGCTGCTGGAAGGTCGTTTTGTGCCCATTTGGGGACGTGGGGGACGAGTCGAGCGAGAAAAGTCCAGAGCCCGATGAGCTTCGGTATTATGCAACAGCTCTTCTTGGATTTCCAGAGGTTGGTGTCGAAGAAGACCAGCGATTCGCTGGACCAGCTGTAACGTGATGTCGTAGTCTGCATCGAATGAAGCGTACGTGTTCCAGATGTTCTGCTGCTGTTCCTGACGCATTTGCAGTTGGTTGTCATGGGCTGCTATGAGATCATTGATGGTTGGGGCATGTGCGAACCGACGAAAGACCAGTAGCGTTTGCAAGTCGGGTCTGTTCGTGTCGTTAATTTCCGGCGTGTCGGCCAGTTTCTGGGCCATTTGAGTCATGATGTCGATTTCGGCGTCCAGAACAGCCATGTTTGCCTCGTGCTTTCTCTTCAATTGAGCCAGCTGCGGTTCGTACTTTGCTTTGATCTTGTCGGCGGCTTCTGTGAGAAGACAAATTGCTGCTTCACACTCCTCCAGAGTGGCGTAACTAGAGAGTTTTGGTCGAATGGAGTGTAGTGATGCTGCCTCTCGGAAGATGTCGTCTTTGAGTCGTCGTAGACTGCCATAGGAGGACTTGGACTTGTCTCGAAGCTCGAACATTTCGTCCTCGAGACGTCTGAAAGATTTCTGGGACGTCATGGCTAGAGGTGAAAAAAGCCATGCCGCCTTGATAAACGAAAATGTGTGTGTTGAATGTCTGGGGAAGAAGTAAAGAAGTTCCACTCCAACATGGAGCCTGCAGGGGGAAAGCGTAAACTTCATGTAACTGCGCATGAAACCTTACATCTGTAAACATGCAAACCCTAAACCTCTGTTTATATGAACAATGTGGAAGAAATATCTTCTCTCTTTTCTACGTCCTTTCCCCCATGAAAAACTTTTACGCCGTGAGAGTGGGCCGTAACACTGGCATTTATGACGACTACGAAGATGCCCAATATCAGGTCAGGGGATATTCTGGAGCAGAGTACAAGGGATTCCACTACTATGACGAGGCAGAGAGATATCTCGAAGAAACCGTCAACAGACCCATGTACTATGTGGTTGAAAACACGATCTTCAGTGACCCTGTGTTAGCTATGGAGCGCAAGGGATGCGCACACCTGGACACTTTTCGAACGCTCAAAGCCGCAAGGGAGTTTGCATGGCAGCATTATTCCTCCCTTGATGAACGAATCCGGGAGGATTCCAGCTTTGAAAACGATCTAGGACAGACCGTGTATCAGGTTTATACTGACGGAGCTTGTATCGACAACGGCCGGCCTGGAGCCAGAGCCGGAGTCGGAGTGTATTTTGGACATTACAACTCCTGGAACGTGTGTAAGCCTCTGGAGGGAAGTTTACAGACCAACCAAAGAGCCGAGCTGGCAGCCATCATGGAAGCGTACCGCAAGATTTCTGAAGTCAACGATGGAGATCTGTATACAATCTACACGGATTCTGCCTATGCCTTGAACTGTGTCACTCAGTGGCACTACAATTGGGAACGGTATGGCTGGACAAACACCAGAGGACAGCCTGTTGCCAACCAGGACCTGATCCGGGAGATTTTGGAGCTCAGATCAAGACACTCCTGCCGAGGAGTGCTTGGGATTGAGAAGGTGACAGCGCATGGTACTTGTCAGGGCAACATTGAAGCCGATCATCTCGCTTCTCAGGGAATTTACAGGTGATAGCAAAGCGAGCAGCGTTCATTTGAGCACCTGTTAGTGAAACTGCACTAGGCTAATATATCATGAACATTGTTGAGGCGTAGCATCGGTCAAAACGAGTGTAGATGTCAAGATATCCATTGATGTATTCACAGTCTCTACACAACCCCTCAGGGCATTCTTGGGATTAAACTTGCTCTAGAGTAAGCCAAATGTTTTATTGATGCAATGAAATAATCACCCTTCAAACACATATTCCTCCACGTCCACTTTTTTCCCGCCGAATCCGTTCAAATCGTAAACCTCTTCGTCATCGTCATCTTCCTCTTCGCCCAGGGCCCCACTGCTCTTGATATCTCCAATGAGCCGATCAAGGGTCGCCTTGCTGTACACCCAGGTCTCGAATTTCCCGTCAGCAACGCCTGCAAACATCGCCCCCTTGGTGCCACGTACCACTTCCGTTGTAGTCCCCGAAGCGAGATCAACAATGTCAATTCTCTCGAAAAAGTGCGACATCGGCACGTATCTGTGAGTCTTGTGAGTCTTGGAAGTCAACTGCACATTCTTGCCCTTGATGCCAGATATCACACGGTCTTTTCGGTATCGGATGGTCGGTTTGGCTTTCCCCTTGAGGTCAATTGACAAAGGAACAAGCGACAGGAAGTCATGTCGACGATCTGCCATCCAAACAATTCCATTGTAGACGGCAATGGGCTGGAAATACGAATCCGCCTTGAACAGTGTAACGACGCGCTTATGGACTAAGTCCAAAAGAAGAAGCGTGTCAGTGGCATATGGGTTATGGCTACCCACGCCTAAAGCACAGGCCGACGGAAGAACTTCAGCAGTTTTCAACAAAACACCTTCTTTCCACTTCAAACAATATCCAAGGCCTTGTCGATAGTCTGGAAACTCGCGTGGAAAAACGTACAGAGTGTGTCGTTTTCCAGCGACAACCACAAAGAAATGGGTGTCGTTGGAAGACATAGAAATGCAACTAGGGATGTCATTTTCGGAGATCTCGAAGTATTTTAGCCCGGGCAAAACAATTTCAGGCACAATTTTGTCCTGTGTTTGGACGACAATGAGGCCGTTGACAAGAGCCGAATCCATGGACTCGTCAAGCTTCTCGATGGCCGTGAGAGTCCGAGTGTCGAAATCAAACTGGCTGTTTATCGACACACGCGTAGCTCCACTGAGACTCTGAAATGCGTCTTCAAGCGGTTCAGTTCTTTCCATGGCGACAATGACACTTCTGGTTTTTGCACGGTCCCTGGCTGTCGCATGATCCCTAGTCGCAGACAACTCCACATCGTCCACATTCCTCATTTCATCCCACAGACCGGTTTTCAGTCGACTCACAAAAACAAGAGCGCAATCTCCCCACGTCTCGAGCTCGGTGCCGTTCTCCCCGGGCTCCATCCACGGGTTTCGCAACTGCAGTTTCTCCTTGATCAGTTCGTCCAGCAACTGGTAAGCCGAGAACCAAGACGAGTTGACCTGACGCAGCTGCACACAAGTCTCAAGATCACACAGACGGAAAATCATCTCGGCAATCTCAATCGGGACTTCTTTGCCATCTTTCAAACATCTCTTCTTTCCCGTATCTGGACGCGGAGGACGATCGGATCTAGAAAAGTCCAAGGACCGATGAGTCTCCGTGTTGTGGAGCAATTCCTGCTGGATTTCTCGAGTCTGGTCCCGGAGGACGTCCGCTATCCGCTTTGCCAGTTGTAGGTCAATCTCTTCATTCGGATCAAAGAGATCATACTGGTCGAAATATTGCTGTCGCTGGACTTTACACATCTGCAGCTGATCATTGTGGTGGTAGATCATCTCGGGGATTGTCGCCTCGTCCATGCATCGATGGTACGGCAGAAGAGTCTCCAGGTCGGCTTCGTTAGTGTCGTTAATTTCAGGAATCTCAGCCAGTCTCTGAGCCATTTCCACCATGAGGGCGATTTCCGCGTTCAGATTAGACTGCTTCGCCAGATGTTCCTTTTTGAATTGAGCCATCTGAAGCTCGTAGTTGCCTCTCATTTTGTCGGCAGCCTCGGTCAGAACTCGAATAGAGTCCTTGCACTGCACGAGAGTAGCACCATGAGGGAGATTCGGATCGATCTGGTGGAGAGAAGAAGCATCGCGGGAAACGTCCTTTTTGAGCACATCGAAGAGTTCGTAGAAGCCATTATCCTTGTCGCGAAGCGCAAACATCTCGTCTTCGATACATCGCAGAGATCTGGGCGTTGTCATGGTGTTAGATGGTGTTCGCAGATGGTCAGAATACTTCCTGCATGCACCCCATTATTTACACCTTCCTGATATGGAAAGTAGAAACTCTGCAAGCGTGTGAGAAGTGACATGGAATAAAATACGTTAATTTCAGCTTCCCGTGCGTAAATTGACATTCTTCTTTCTCGACTTATAACGACATGAAATACTACGCCGTCAGAGCAGGCCATTTGCCCGGAATTTACACCGACCAGGACGAGGTGCGTGAACAAATCGCAGGATACTGGCCTCGAGGAGAATGGAAGGGGTTCGACACGATTGAAGCGGCTAAGGAGTATCTTCGACAACCCATCTACTCCAACGATAGCGAGTCTGAGGACGAAGATGATTACGTGGACCAACACGCGATTGAATGCGGGTGCAAGGGAGGCATGTTCTACGTGCACCAGAACCAGATTTTCGACGACAAGCGGTCGTGGCAAAAGTACACTGGAGCAGGCTGTGAAGGATTCACCTGTTTGAAGGACGCCAAGATGATCTCACGGTATGACAACCCCCAATGGCCCGTTGTTGAGAGATTCCGGGAGGATTTGAAGAGTGTGAAAGACGGAGAAGAAGTGTACGACGTCTACACAGATGGGTCTCTTCTGGGAGGCACTGCTGGAATCGGCGTCTATTTCGGAGACAACAATCCCGACAATGTTGCCGAGCAGTTTGGAGCTGCAGGAGAGACGAGTCAGCGAGCCGAGCTGGCCGCCATCAAGGCCGTTCTCAATGTGATTGTCGAGAGAAACTCGGGACTCAAGTACGCCATTCACACGGACTCGGAGTACAGTCTCAATTGCTTGACGTCTTGGTGTAAGGCGTGGGAGCAGAATGGGTGGAAGACGGCCAGTGGGGAGGAAGTGGCCAACCAGGATCTCATCAAGTCCATCCTAGAGCTCATGGGAAATTCTCCTTGCGCTGGTAAAGTCCAGCTGTACAAGGTCCAAGCACATGGAAATTCTCATGGCAACAATATGGCGGATAAGTATGCTCGGGAGAGGAGGTTTTTTGAGAGAAAATGATTAGTGAATGAATCGCTTCTGTTTTAGTTTTGATATTGGCATGAGGAATATAAGAGATGATACCCAGATGCAACGTGTAGTGCCTGAGGAATGAAGACAGGAATAAGCCCCTGGATTTGTTGGAGTTTCAGATTACAAATTTTATTTCGCAATCATGCATGAGTGCTGCAGTTGAACTATTACCACCGCACACTGGCTTTCAACAACCAATCCCCGACGAGTTCGTCGAACACCACCGACTACAGCCCAGCCAATCACAAATACGGTATCATCATTACTTCTAACTAAACTTACAAAAGAGCGGCGACCACGGGGAGCAGGGCAGCAGCACCGAAAACGGCCTTGGAGGCACCGTTAGCCTGCTTGGGGGTAGCGCTGGGCTGCTGGGCGGGCTGAGAGGGCTTGGCCACGGCCGAGGTGGCGAGAGTGGGCTTGACGGGAGTCTTGGGGGTCTCGGGGGACTCCTTCTTAGGGGTGATAGACTCAGAGGGCTTCTTGGGGGTCTCAGAAGACGCCTTCTTGGGGGTCTCGGGGGACTCCTTCTTGGGGGTCTCGGTCTCCTTAGGCTTGCCAGACTTGGGGGTCTCCTTCTTGGGGTTCTCGGGCTTTGCGGTGGTCTCCTGCTTGACACACTTGGTGCAGATGGTGGAGGTCACAGTGGACTGGATGGTCTTGACGGTGGTGGATCCGTTGGCGTCCACGGTAGTGACGGGGCAGTCGGTCTCGTAGATGGTGACCACGTCGTGCAGAGTCACAGTCTGGGTGGAGTTGAAGCCCGCGGGGGTGGGCTTGACGGTCTTGGATTCGACGGCCTTGGACTCGGTCTTCTTGGTGCACTTGGGGCACACGGTGGAAGTGACGGTGGACTGAGAGTGGGAAACCACGGTGGATCCGGCGGCGTCGGTGGTGGTGACGGGGCAGTCGGTGACGTAGACGGTCACGTAGGAGCCGTCGGAGCCGGTGGAGTTGGAGTAGGGTGCGTTGACGACGGTGCCATTGACGAACACGGGTCGGCCGGCATTGTCGGTGGACACCTCCACGGGCGAGCCGTTGACAATGTAGATGTTGACGTTGGCGTTGGAGGAAGAGTGAGACTCCGAGTTGGAGGAGGAGGAGGAGCTAGAGCTGGAAGAGCTGGAGCCGTTGGAGCCAGTGGCAGCGGCAGTGGATGCAGACTCGACGGGAGCAGCAGAAGAGGCCTCAGCGGAAGCAGAAGCAGCGCTGGAGGACTCGACGGCGGCAGACGAAGAGACGGCGGCAGAGGCGGAAGATGCCTCAGCGGAGGAAGAGGCCGAAGCAGCGGCAGAAGAAGAAGCCTCGACACTGGAAGAAGCAGCAGAGGAGGCATCAGATGAGGCAGCAGGAGTAGCCTCGGCAGACGAAGAGGAGACGTCGGCAGAAGTGGCAGCAGCAGAAGAAGAGACGTCAGCAGCGGAGGAAGAGACGTCAGCAGCGGCAGATGAAGAGGAAGGAGTTTCAACAGCAGCAGGAGAAGAAACAGGAGTCACGGGGACAACATCATCAGCAGCAGGGGTGACAACAGCAGGAGTGACAACAGCAGGAGAAGAAACAGGAGTCTCGTTCTTGGTGGGCTCAACAGGAGTCACAGGGACAATAGTCTTATCATCAACAATGGCCTTCTCGGAGTTGACCTTCTCAACCAGGTCTCGGATGGCTCCGGCCTGAGAAGCCAGAGTCTCGGAGATGGACTGGAAGGTGGAAGACTGGTCGGCCTGGGCCTGGGCGGCGGCAGCAGCGGCGTCTCGAGCGGCGTTCTCCTGGCTCTTGGCGAGATCCATGAGCTTGGAGTTGATCTCGTTGAACGAGGTGCTGGTCTGGCCGCTGGAGCCCTCAATGTTGGTCTGCAGAGACGAGATCTGGGTCTTGAGGTTCTCGACCTCGGTGGCCTGGTCGGTGATCTTCTTGGTGAGATCGGCGGAGTTGGAGGCTGCAGTGGCGGCCTGGTCAGCCAGCTGCTGGGTCAGAGAAGCAGCATTGTCGGCAGCAGCGGCCTGGGCCTTGTCAGCCGCGGCCTTGAGATCGTCGTTCTGCTTCTTGAGCTGGTCCAGCGAGTTTTGCTGGGCCTTGTTGGTCTTGGCGATCTGGGTGTTGTACAGCGCAATGGCTCGCTCAATGGCCTTTTGGAGATCTGCGACGGGGAAGTCGCCCTGCTTGGGGGGACCGGACAGAGGAGTGTAGCTGAGGATGATGCTGCCGGGGTTGGCTTTCTCGAGATCGGCGGCTCTCCGCTGGGCAAGGTACATGTCCATGACCGAGTTGATGGCCGTCTTGAGCTCGTCATCGGTGGTCTTGAAGGGCTTGGAGCCGTCCAGAGGGTTCATGAACCACCATCGGAAGGCCTGCTCGATTCCCTCGGGGGTGGTCAGGTCGACGGCGGTCTTCCAGTCGGCATCGCCATGCTCAGCGGCAAACTGCTGCTGGTTGTCAAGACCGACATCGAGCTGCTGTCCAGAAAAAGAGTAGGGGGTCCAGTCAGGGTAAGCGGTGTAAGTGACACCCTGACGGGCCATGATTTCGCTCAGCTTGACAGGGAGAGCATCGTAGGTCTTCTTGAAGGCAAGCTTCTGCAGAATGGGGATCTTGAGCACCTGCACGAGATCGACGTTGCGGTTGATATCGGGAATGTAGTTGTGGCCACGCTCGTAGGCGGCAGCAACAAGAGCAGCAAAGGCTGCGACAGCGACAAAGGAGAACTTCATGGTGGAGTAAAGTCGTTGTTGATGAGGCTCAGGGCAGAGACTTGATGTTTATATAAACCCATCTGGCTAGCAGGACACGGTCTCGCAGAAACGTGCATTCCAAACTTGTGGAATGCAAACGCGGTACCAGAGTGTGGCTATTTTTTTCTCGTACTTTTGTCCGCAATCTACCAGCCAACTATTTCTCATGTAGGTCTAGTTAGCTTGAGGGTGTGTACTAGTTTAGTGCCAGGAGTAGTGTGAGAGAAGAGGCAGCGAGATATGGGCAATCTGTCACTGTGGAGATGGTCACAGTTTGAAGAGGAAGTGATCCTGCCCTTTCATCCGTCGTATTCCGTTCATCGTCGATATGAACACCGTTGCCATCTTTCAACGGGCCGCAAAGATCAAAGACTCCACTGGATCTAATGCAAGAGGCCAAGCGACGCTACCGTAATAAGCCCCGGCTAGTACGCTCAACTAATGCAAAACACGGTAAGGGTGTGCGCTCGACGCGTGACGGACAGCTGCTCCCTGCATTAATTGTGGGCGGTGAAAAAAACTACAATGGGCGGGAAAAGTGGTGTTTTTTCAAGTCCCCATCGACAAACAGTATGAATAAGAGTACACGGCGATTAAGTAGTATACAGCAGTCAGCTAGCGAAAACGCTCATTTCTTAGGTCCGCGGAAATACGCCAAACACCCTGTCATTCAATCGGAGCTAAGCAGGTTCTAAATCGCTTAGCAGAAGCAGTCTAGAATAATTAATTACAGCCATTTACGGAAATGGACTACCGGTCCGTGTCCATTGTTCTTTGTCTTGCCCACGTTGTAATACGAGCACGTGTATGGTGATACGAAAAATAGTCGGTTTTAAAAAACCGGAAACGTTGTGCCCAATGACGCAAAAAAATTGAAATAAAAATGTCAATGCCCTAAAAATGCTGGAAAACCCCACATTACCCACATCCAACTATTTCAAAAGCCCACCATTCCCATACCCGATCTGAGACTTTTTCCCGGGTCTAGCTCTTGTAGTTCTTCGCTTAGTCTCTTTGGACAACGGTTATGACCACACGGCTCTGGCAGGCTCTGGCACGGCCCTCGGCAGTATTTTTGGCACCGGTTAGGGTCTTTCGAGCGACTTTTCGAGCGACTTTCGAGTGACTTTTCCGTTTTCATCCAATAGTATGATCTCTGAGTCTGTCTGCCTTTTTGCTGATTTCATTTGTAAAATGCCCCAGGCTTCTATCAACTCATAGCTATCTCAGAGTCCCACCCATGTCAAATACTGCGTATGCAGGGAATACTCCTTGAATGCCATTATTATCTAACTATCGTGTGTAGCCCGAACTTGGACCTCTCGGTACAGCCCTTAAGACCGCTCGCTCTCCCTTTAGACCACTCCTGTGACCAAAGAATGTACTAAGAAGAATCTACGAGTGGAATAACCCCAGATAGGAACCGCGGCACGACAACTGATCTAATCCAGCCCAACAGTTGAGTATACAGTGTGCCCAATCGGGACGTGTTCAGTCAGGTCCTTCGCGAGAACTGGAATGTGGCTGGAAAAGTGTCCATCAGGGGTTTGCATGTGATTATGAAGTGAGTCTGTTGGGAACGTACTGCTCATGTTGTTCATCTTTAATACGATGCGAGAGTACAAGTACGGAGCTCGGGCTTCGTCAACAGTCTCTCACAGGTTCAAGTTATCAGTGCAAGTAGAAATAGTGAAAGACCAAAATAGATATACTTGCACCGAAGCGAAGTACAAGTACTTGTATATATACACAAGCGAAATTGACTGCACAAAGCAACGGTCTCGTATCCACAATAATCTCTACAAGTACGAGTACAAGAATATCTAAACGTCCGCCTTCTCTCAGGGTTCACATGTTGAGTCCGGAGAGTATGGTACTTGTATAATTGGACTTGGTAGCTGTTCAATCAACACAGACGAGAAAGCCCCGAAAAACGAAGATGAGTCTCTCCAGATTTTTGGACCTTACAAGCTACTGATATTACACCATCAGCGTGTATCGTCAGGTGCTAGTGTTGTTCTTCGTAGTCCGTCTTTAGCGTAATTCCTTTCCTAAATTGACATTATTATCTACGATAAGAGACTTAATGGATCAATAATGGCAATAGAAATTGAGCCCAGTGATCCTCTTCTCGAGCCCAGCGTGGGCATGCTTCTTGATGTGAGGTTGTTCAATCCTCACCACAACACTCACAACTTTCAGAAGTATAACTAACTATTTATTAAAGCCCGCCTTTCTGTCAAGTAATATGTACCACCTGAATAATACTTCCCCAAAAGGAGTCAAAACAAACAAGCGAAGGAGCTTCCCGTGTGGGGGTATTAATCTGGCGAGTCCACGCTATCTATTTTGGGTTGTCAGATTTGGACTAAGAGGAAAGCAGTGCCCGTGAGCTGGGTCACCTGTATTCGTGTAGGGGTGGAATAATGATGCTGTAAACAGATCCGAGCGCCACTTGCGTCTTTGCCGTGCCCATGATTTTGAATAAAACCAAAGACACTTTTCGTTCACCCAACAAGGCTCATCTTCCACATTAGCGCAGCACAACAGCACTGCTTGAAGCTCACCAAAGTAGCAAAAAAGGACTAAATAAATCTCGCAGAGCAAAAAGAACTCACCGAGCTCACTATGGTCCCTAGCAGGATCGAACTGCTGATCTTCGCGTTGCAAAGCTGCTATTCTTATTAGCACGACGCCTTAACCAACTGGGCCAAGGGACCGGATTTTTTGTTGGAGAGAAAAGTCCGGGGGACACAGGGACCCTGGATTAGTCAGCGGCGGGGAATAGGAGGTAAGGGATTCATACCAGCGCTACG
>ULGU01000007.1:507845-601140 GCA_900519015.1 Yarrowia osloensis
TTCTCTTCCCCCATCCCCCAGGATCCCCCGAGTCCGCAGCTCCCCCGAGCCTGCACCACCGCTTCTAGCGCCCCCGGACCCCATGTCCCTCACCGACTCCGCGTCGCACCAGGATTACTCCCTTTTCTACCCCCCCTTTCATTGTTTATTTAGCTTCTCTGGTCTCCCTAGGAGACCCTTCTACCTGCCACCCGGCCCCCATGAACCCCCACTTTCTGCTCACTTACCCCCATTCATACCACTACCTTCTACCATACCATTCCTCACCCCCCACACGATTTCCCACACACCCANGTTGGAGAGAAAAGTCCGGGGGACACAGGGACCCTGGATTAGTCAGCGGCGGGGAATAGGAGGTAAGGGATTCATACCAGCGCTACGATGAAGAGAACGGCGGAAAATATTGACTCCACGCTGAAATCATGCCTACATTTACGTGTACGGTCGTCCCTGAACTTCCTCAGTCTCATTCAGCCGGTTGTAGCTAGGAGGACACGGGAAAAACACCAAAAGAATCAAATAAGACCACAGGCACCTTTCTGAGTCATTATCTAAGACGTGTTACACTTGGACAGCTATGAAACTCTTCACTTGAGTTCTTTGTCCAGATCACCTTGATTGAGTTCAGATAACGGTCCTTATCGTAACTCAATCTCAATAGGTAGTCACACTTGTACTCGATCGTTTGCCCTTGATCTAATGAAGCCCAAAGGTCCAAGGTTTTACAGCTTGGGATTCTGAGCAACTCCCACCTCTTCTCATATCTCTCTGTCTTGTTCAAGGACCCATGCAAGCATTCATTGATTAAAACAAACAATATTCTTATCTGGGATAAGAGAGTTGGGAGTCCGTTGATTATGTGGCACTCGTACGCCTCTTTTCTTTTCTCCTACACTACTTCACTCATCACCTTCCTATCCCTTCACCTACTGTACGTCCTCTTCATTAATTTACTCTTCGAGTCATCTTCCCCTCCACCCCGTCTGTGATTCTTTCTTATTCTTTTTTGCACGGAGTAATTAGGTACTTGTAGGAGACGGGCTGCAAAAAAAAACAGACGATTCGCTACGCTCAAAGACTGTAAAAAGAACAATTGCAGCACCCAGGATTCTCGTATGGTCTCCCACTACAATACTAACTGGGCTCTCTGGTGCTTGACTATGGCTGATCGGACGGGAAGCCGTATTTTCACCAGGATATGGCCGCAACTGGCCGAAAATGGGGTTGAAGCTGTTTGAAAGGATGGATAAATCACGTGACTACGGTTGACCCACTACACGAAAAATGGCTTGCTGCCAATGATCTCCTGGGAAAGCACTACCGGGCCAACGCTTGGGCGGCTGAAACGCTGCACATGCTTCGGCTCTGTCGTCTGCCTGTTGTCAGACATCCCAACCAGGCTAGATCTTTCGTGTATCGGGGAATGGGCTGCGGCATCTGCCGTAACTACCCCGCAAAGGAGCATCTTCACCGACACATCTTNTACGAGCTACAGCCTCTCTACCTGCCACACAGTTGAAACACCACCCCCCCCGGTTACAAGCCACACTGACTACTCGTCACCCGATCACAGCCATCTCGCTGTTAGATTACACACCCAACCGACTTTACGTCACACCGATTCCAGCTTCATACGTCACTCAGCTGCCCTGGATGGTCCAGCCTGATACGCCCACTAGATTATTTGCTTATTTGCTTTGTTTGATTGTTGATATTTATCCGGTCAAGGAGGAACACGAGGAAAGGAGGTACCCGCGAGCACGAGCACGCACACCAGACACTCTTCTGACAACCCGAATCCGAGCCCGACGTGCGGGGTTTTTCATGTATAGGCCCTAAATAGGTTTAATGTATTCCCTTAGAATCAAAAAAAAAAACCGCGTTTTTATTGAGTCAAACAACAGATTTTTTTGTCTAGAATCCAATAACTGCGTCGATACCATCACTTTTGAGTCAAGTGGAAGTGTCTTTGTTTCGGCTGATCTTGAGCTGTCATACTACAGTACAAGATGGAAGATCGTCTCTATCGACTGCGTGGGTACGGCAAAGAGTGTTTCATTCATGGAGTCAGACTTGACATAGCAAGGCTCAGAGAATGTCCCGTTACTGGCAATGCTACATTGTGATGTTTACAGTCCTTCTACCAATCTCGTAGTCCATTTAGCAGTCCATATCCAAGTAAATTTTTACGGTCATATGAACACATTGTCCAGCCACATTTTAAATCATCAAGTCATCAAAAAAGAGCTTACACTCGTCGCTCCTTACACTCGTCGCTCGTGTTCTTCAACAGAGAGGTCGGTGGATCGTCGTTCGGAAGATGAGACTTCAGGCCGTTTCTTCTCAATCTCATCTTCAGACGACTCCTCGGGCTTTTGCTGTTTCTTCTCGTCCACAACAGTTGCAGGCATGTCTTCTTCGGTCTCCTCGACCACGAAACCGTTGTCCACCTCGCTCATGTTAATGTTGGGGAAGGTGAGGGCAATGAGGATACCCACGGCGGCAATGATCATGGGGCCGTAGAGCATCTTTCGGTAGACGTGGTTGAAGGCCTGGATGACAGCGTCTCGCTCCTGTGATCCCCATGCAAACTTGAGGGGAGCCTTGACGTCATTGACCATTCGCTGGACAGTCTTCTCGTCCATGAAGGGAGCAAACTCCGCAAGTCGCTGGGGGTACTGCTGTCTGTACAGAGAGCCTGAGATTGCGTCGCCCACAACTCGGCCAATTGAGTTGATGGTGTAGTAGATGGCGGTTGCCGAGATGACGAGATGTTTGGGCATAGACGACTGGGTCAGAACCAGAGCAGGAGACTGCAGGAGACCGTTGCCCACTCCCTCGACGGCCTGGGTGACAATGAACTTGGCCAGAGGGACGTCGGGCTGTCGGTAGTGGTAGGTGAGACCCAGACCCAGGGTGTAGATACACGAGCCCGCAACGATACAGGGCTTGACTCTTCTTGTGTATCGGATGATGAAGGCTGCAATCACGGTTGTGACAATGTAGGAGACGGAGAGAGTGGCCGAAGCGTTGGTAGCCGCCGTCACGGACAGACCTTTGCACACCAGCAGCCAGGGCATGTAGTAGGGGTTGTAGAGCGAGGTGGCCATGGCGTGGATGCCCGCAAACACGCAGCCCGTGATCAGCGTTCGGTTCTTCATGTTCTTCATTGGCAGGAACGGGTACTTAGGGAACTTTTCCCAGATGGGGAACAGCACCAGCAAAATGGGTCCCAGGATGACCATAACCAGTACGTGGGGCTCGGTCCAGGACTTGGAGGTTTTGACCAGAGTGACTGCCAGGAACAGGAGAGCGAGGCCAGCCGTCAGCAGAGTCAGGCCGATGAAATCAAACTGCCGCAGCGTCTCTTTGGCGTCTCGAACCTGGAGGGCCTTTCCGCCAGCCATGTTGAGCGACTTGGCCTTCATTTTGAGCCGGAAGAGAATGGTGAGCACAGGAATGGAGACGACGGGCACAATGATGCACCACATGCCGTAGCCCCATCGCCAGGTGGAGTGTTTGATGACGGCGTTGGTGATGGGAGCCGCACACCAGGGTACGAAAATGTAGCACACGTTGGGCAGCACCACGAAGAAGAGCCGGTTTCGCAGCGACGAGGTGTCTGCGGCAAACACCTGTTGCAGAAACGTGATGCCCTGCGAGCCCGACACGTAAAAGATGTGGGCGGCAAAGTATGTGGCAATGTTGGGCGAGACTGCCAGCATGATGAAGCCAATGGTGAAGAAAACGACGGACAGCAGGAAGGACTCGAACCGGCCCAGCACGTCGGCCAGCTTGGCAAACACTGTCGTGGCAGCCACGTTGATGACGGCCTGGGTGACTGCCAGAGACGACAGCAGCGACAGCTCCTCGAACTCGGACGTGGCAAACGTGGAGTAGACGTTGAAGGTGCGGCCCTGCAGAGCCAGAGCTACGGCAATCAGCAGCATGGAGCCCCAGGCAAGCCACAGATCGTGTCTGTTCCAGAGCCGGGTGATTTTGGCCATTTCCTGGGACCCGTTGGGCGCGGCATTTTCGTCAATCGGCGTTTCGTCCTTCTTGACGGGCGGATTGAAGATCTTCTGGAAGGTGGTCGGGTTCTCCACAACCTCGGGCGAGCTTCCCGGCGCGGGTTTGGGCGCATACAACGCGTGTTTGATTTGTTCCCACATGAAGATGAAATTGATCGTGGAAAGATGACCCGGCAGAACAAGGCCCTTACTTATATCATCTTATCTGATCCATCATTCGGAGTGTAGAGTTCTCGTTTGAGTTGAAGTGCGTCTTTGCAGGGCTGTTCCGAAGTTAAGACGGGGCAAGAGGTACCGGTAGTTTGAGAACGAAGAAAGGGAGTCAATTGGAGGAGTGGAGACGAGACGGAAAAAGTTATCAACTCGTCGAAAGCAAATGATTTAGACTATGGAAAAAATGAATCCGGACATCCAACAAAATCCTCTGTCTAATCCGTCATCTAATCCATCAGTCCATCTCTCAATCTTAAAGTTAACCTCCCGAATTGACATATAACGTTTTCGCGTTCCGAGAAGAAGAAAAAATATAGAGAGCGAAGCGAATGGTCTTGTTTTTGGTAAGAAGAAGTGAAGTTGCTGTACTGTTGGCTTCAGTTACTTCCGTGAAAAATGAAATCTGCCTAAGCGTCGCCCTCAAAACGCCATCCACACCAACACTGCATTATCAGATCTTACCACTTCCACTCCACATTGCTCTAACTTTGAGCAATTCGCTTGTTGCAAGCGGATGAGAAAATCTCTTTCTCCGAAACCGAGAGTCTATTCGCCTCGAGTAGAATTGGTTGAGCCATGTCAAAACGAGCCCTTTTGGCGTCTGACCGAGTGACACGACAGAGTCTTGCTAACCGACCCACCAAGACGATCGAGTGTCCAGGCAACCGCCTGGAAAGACCTACTCACTCCTCAACCACCCCTTCTTTTTGCCCCGAACTAGCTCATGCCAAGATCAAGAGCGCCAAGGTCTCACGCAACCAATATACCGGCACCAAAGAGCCGTGCATCGGAAACCTCATCTGATAATGGCATCAGGTGACGGTATCATTCAAAGTAAAGGAACTCGTTTCGCATGCTCAACTCATATAACCTGGAGGTACTGTATCACCTGGATCGTCTCGGATTCACTTAACGAAGCACACTTCACACCCCAGACCCCACAGAGCATCAGATAATGCGTTCCGACGCAGCTAATTAGCCTCTGAACCTCCATGCCAAGTCTCCTCTAAGCGCCAGCATGAGAGAACAACGAAAATGAAAACTTATCAATCGGATCTAATTCTGCAACGAGCGCGGATAGCAGTTTTTGGAACGAGTGCAATGGAACCTGTCTAGACTGAATCCACATGGTTCGTTTTGGCCCCGACGAAGTTTAGAGAAGATAAGGATGGCTGTGAATTGTAGGAACATCACTTTCATCTTGCCAATTACTGTACGAGTAGCTACACGAAACAGACCGTCGGGGTCAGTATCTAAAAGATAGTAAAAAACTGAAACCCAACGAGACAGAAGTACAATGTTTCTACCGAAGCGAAGGCTCTACTGGAACTAGCATCTCTACCCCTTCACAATTGCTCTCTACTCCTAGCTTTAAGTGTTCAGAATCTCTCGATCTCCCTATTTACATCCCTTCCGAACTGACTCTACAGCCTCGGCACCACACATGTATCTACTGTCTCAGCCAGGGTCTTCCGCACATAAAGAAACGGTGATCGGCAGAAGAAAGACTGCTTCGGCTATGGAAGGGTCCGAGAGTTGTTTCATTCATATCCTAGTACATGTTCTATACATTGTGATTGTGAGTTTCTTAAAACAGGTGGTGGTTCACTCATTAAGCGATGATGGTGAGTAAGTAGCACAGTAGGCAGCTCTCTTCGCTGCGAGTTCCATTGCATTTCGGCTGTACCTTCCTAAAGCGGAAACATACCTTAATTTGGGAGAATTTCTTTAGAGCGACGTGCTATCCGAGAACTGCCGTCACGTGACTCAAACACTCACCATCCTAACCAGCTTAACTCAGAGATCATTTTGAGTCCACTCTCGGTACATTTCCAAATTAACGCTGTATTCTCTATAAATAAATATTTTAGTTAAAGTATGCACTCAAAGGTTTTAGTCAGGTATGCACTCGAGGCTCAAACCGCCTCGTCGTCTCGATAATAGTCCGCATTCACAAACTGCTCGCCCACCAGTGTCTTGATTTGGAACATGAGTCGGTCCATTCGGTCGAAGATGCAGTTGGACAGCACAATGCTGGCGGAAAAGTAGAGTCCGTCGGTCGTTTTCAGTCGCTGAAGAGAAATTTGCTCCATCCCAGAGGTTCCAGCATCGCCCCCCAAGTCGGAAGTGTCTCCCATAGCGTCTCTTGCCGCCGAATCGTAGGTGTTTTTGAACTGTCGCTCCAGAATCTCCAAGTGTTCGACCATGAGCATGGCTGGAGTGACCTGGGGAAGAGGGGAGCCGTCGTAGAGAGCTCCCTGGGCCATGTACAGAACCGCAAAGTAATGCGACATTAGTGGCTGGTTCTTCCATCCCACCAGCTTGAGCAGATGAGGTAGCCAGTATGCCGGTTCTCCGATCTGCTGCAGAACAACGTAGAGATGGTGATGCAGCTCCACGAGTTCGGAGACAATGTTGGTGACCTCTCTGTACGTCTTGGACGGCCATCTGCCCTGCAGCGAGGGCTCAAACTGGATCATTGATGCCAAGAAACGGGTTCCTGCAATTCGGCTTTGGCCGTTGGAAATGGCGCCGAAGATGGGGTCGTTCATAGATGAATCATTGACGGCAACGTCCGGGTGAGCGAGCCGAGTCGCTCCAAAGTCGCTGATGCGGCAGAAGAGAGTGCCTGTATCCTTGATGATACTGGCCAGAGTCTTTCGAATGAGCCGTTTGCCGGTCACGGGACGGGGAACACACGAGCACACGAAACCAAATGTGAGACCCATGACCACGGTCACAAATCGTTTCCAGGCCACCGCATAGCCCACACCGATTGTGGGAGTCGTGATTCCCATGCCGTCGGTCCAGGAAAGGCCCAGAATGATGACGGTGGTGACCACTAGCACAATGGTGGGCATGGGAGTGGTATGCTGGGCAAACTCTCGGTAGTAGGAGAGCGCAAAGTACAGGATGCAAATGACGACCATGAAACCAGCCCGGTTGCCGTTGCCGTTACCCGTACTGATGTACCAAGCCACCATGGCAATCACTCCAGCGTAGAAGGAGTAGAGGATACGGGCAATGAAGCCGTAGAGGTTGTCGGCCATGTTTTCGGAAATGGACAGACCTGTCATGATCACCATCCACATGATTTTGTTCTTGTAAAACCAGGGCGCTGATGCTGTGAAGAAACACGGAGTGGCCGACAGAACGGTGAATACGGCTCCCTTGAGCGGAACAAACAAACTGGGCGACGTGAGTCCCACAATCCACTTTCGCACCTTGGCTCCACACTTGTGCAGAGGAGTTGAGGGAGGCATGGCGTCCGGGTTTCGTCTTCGGTCGGTGGAGTAGTGAATCGTCTGATTGAACAGATCGTCCAAGTCTTCGTTGTGGGTTGTTTTCAGGTGGTTTTCGTCAGCTCTAGCGTAGTGGCTCAAGATGTACTGGGCCGCCTTGTTGTCCTTAGCCTTTTTGACGCCCTTACCAAACTTCCACGCCGGAGTGGCATGCTGTTCGTCCATGTCCATGAGAATTTTGTACAGAAAGTCCAGACTGTCAGACAAGTTTTTCATGTATCCGCAGTAGAGGGCTCCCTGGAAGAAGAAGGTGACAAACTTGGTGTTTTCGTCGTGTTCGCCAAACAGAGCAAACCGCTTGGACTCCAGCAGGTCGTTGGATTCTCGCTGAAACTCCGCGTATCGTTCGCGAAGCTCCTCGGCAAGCTGTTTTTGCTGCTGCTTGAAGCTCTTGCTCTTCCAAAAGAAGAACAGCGAGTTGCCTCGGTACACGTTTGCCGCCTCCAGCCACCGTTTCATCACGTCAAGTGACTTGCACACCTCCTGGATGAACGGAATGGACATTTGTCGCAGCTGCAGAATGAGCAGGTCCAGGTCCTGCATTGTGAGTTCTCTGTGAGTGGCCTTTTGTTGCAACGCTGTTCGGTTTCGAAGCCCACTCTTCATCTCGTACACGCCCACAGGAGGCACGGTCTGGGAGTCTTCCTGGGAGGGGACCGCTCTGATCGCCTCTTCTGCCTCTGCGCTGATGATGATGGCTCGTCGAATATTTTCAATGTTGTCGTAAAAGTAGACGAGCCCGGCCATGGACGAGGTGAGTCGTCCCACAGCCACCTTGAGGCCCTCGTAATGGTGGTAACAGAACCGCGCAAAGGTGAGTTCTAGATGCAAAATGGCACTTTCAGACTGCATTTTCGGATACAGCTGGCGGGCTTTGGTCACGTCGGCCTCAATCTCGGAAAACTTGAGCCACTCCGTCTCGGACGAGGGAAGAGTGGTGCTGAGGAACTGCTGGTGGAAATCGACGAGACCGGTAAGAATGGAAATCTCGCCAACGACAGTCTTGGTGAACTGGAATCCCGTAGTGAACGGAAAGATGACCGCACTGAGAGTAAAGTTGAGAGCGCACTGCAGACCCACGGGTTTGAGAAGAACGACTCCCAGAGTGATGGGCTGGTAGTAGGGAACCATGGGGCCCAGAGTCAGAAGAACAGCCAGAGCAATGACTCCGCAGACGTAGCCGGGAATGATGATTCGCGACTTGTTCTTGACCCACAGCAGAAAGAAGGCAAAGGCGCCCATGAGCACGGCGTAGACTATACTTCCCTTTGCAGTCATGAAATGGGCCTCGAAAACGGCGCCCTGGGCACATTTTGACAGCGCAGCCATAGCCTTGGGGTCTGTGGGGTCCGTGGGAGCCTTGCAGATGCCTCGCTCGACCAGAATCCCGGTCATTTCCTTGACGGTCATGCTGTTGTGGAAGTACTTGTTGTTGATGTACATGCCCACAATCATGACGATCCAGCCAAAGACGGTGAAGAGCATCATGCCGGCGTTGACCAGGAAACACACCGTCACAGACATGTCTCCAGACGGCACAATGACTCCGATGATCGCCATCAGGTACGGAGCTCGACCCAGCCACTTGACGTAGGCCGGAATCATCATCAGCATGAGTCCAAACCAGATTCCCACCCATGTTCGCGACGCGATTTTGAAGGACGCAAAGTCCAGATGGTCCACGACCCAGCTCGGGCGGAAGTAATGGCGTAGAAGCGGCTCTTTGGCGCGTCCCTGGGGCCGGTTCGGAAACGCCCTGTTGTACGGCAGAGCGTGGCCCGTCAAGGTGCGCTTGTAGGGGTGTTCGCTCGCCTTTTCGTCGCCGCCAGACGACGTGGACGTGTCTATCGAGGCCATAGATGGATTTTTTATCTCGAAGATCAGGTATAGAAGGGCTTCACTTAGGTTGCGCCAAGAAGATGTGTATCCATGTGTTTAAGCATGTTAGAGTTGTTGCGGGGCTGATGGTGACGAGGTTTGTGAGTGAAGTAGAAGGGGTGGAGATGTGGAGAGTTCTTTAATTGAGCTCTTTTACGGGAGAATTTTGATTTCCAGCTTCTCAAGCGTATCCAATCATTGCTTCACTCTCAAATATGCTCCTGCCTCACAGTCGATTGTTGTCATGATGCTTTAGAGTTGTGCAGAAAGTTGTGGTTGAGAGATTTAGCGAGGGGAAGCAGTAGACTTCATAACAAGCAAATATGGAGTTGGGTGATGGGATCGGTATCAAGTTCGGATTTTGGGCGAATATCAAAACTATCGCAGAGCCCAGCTCGTGCTGTTGTCTCACAAGTCTTGTACAAGTACTGAACAAAAACCTTAATAGATATCCCAAGTAAAGCCGTCATCCACTTGGCTTTCTACTTGCATATTAGATACGATCATTGGAGCACTGAAAAGTAAGGAACTACTGTTTTCTAGTTTTATGGATGTGCTCGAATGACGACACGAGCCCCTTCTCTAGACGGAACTAATTGTAAGACTTGTTAAGCTGACATTCAGTCCACAATTCCAGCACAATTCCAGCACCGTATTCACTCAACTCTCTCATCCCGTCTATACCTCACACTATAACTTATTCATGCTATATACGCGGGTGGACTCTTGAGCCACCGCAAATGCTTGCTATTCTCTCCCTAATGATCTTCGAAAAACCGCTCAAACGCGTGCTCGTGACGCAGGTTGTCCTTGACAACGTAGTAGATGCTCATCAGCAGGTTGGGGAACCGCCCGGTGAAGTACTCCATGTACCCCTTGGGCAGCGGCGACATGAGCTTCTGCAGCTCCGGCGGCATGTCGTTGAAGTGGTGGTACTTGTTTCGGAACGCCCGCAGCAAGTCCATCACCCGGTCGCCGTGGTACTTTCGGTACTTGCCGAGATTTTCTAGCAACAGCGGATCCAGCTGCTCCTGCCAGTTGGACCCGACCACAGTAGGAGCATCTCGCTCCAGCTGCATCAACAGCTCCGACGGAGGGTCGCGCGGCTCGATTTCGAACCGGTCCGACACCTCCAGCAAAAAGTCCAGCTGCTCCTTGTGGTTCCAGAACAGCGGGTGTCGACACACCTCTTCGGCCGACGGACGCTTGGACGGGTCTCTGCAGATCATGTGTGTGATGAGATCGCGAGCCTCCACGGCCAGATGCGGAATGGCCTCGTCCAGAGCGTCCAGATTGTAAATGCCCCGGATAATGTTGCTCTCCTTGAGATAGCGGTCTCCAAACGGATGCCCGCCACCGGTGAGAACGTAGTAAAAGACACATCCCAGGGAGAAAATGTCCAGGGCCCGCGTCGCTCGTCGATTGGAATCGTCGTTAAGCACTTCGGGAGCCCGCCAGCCGGATGTGCCGGCGCCTCCATTGGCGGTGGTCGCCCGGAAACTCGACTGGTCGTTTTCCAGCCGCTTGCACAGCCCAAAGTCTGAAATAAGCATGCGCACGGCGTACTTGTCTTCCGGATTGGCCTTTTTCGCCCGCCGCTTCTTCACCGGAGCCACCAGGATGTTCTGGGGCTTGATGTCCCGATGCACAATCTTGAGCGAATGCAGGTACTTGACGCCCTCGGCAATCTGCTCCAGGACGGTCACGTGGTTCATGTTCTCCTTGACGCCGGGGAACTTGTCGCTCGAGTCCTCAAACACGTCTTCCAACGTGCCGGGACACCACTCCAGTGCAATGTACAGGAAATGGTTGTTCTGCTGCTTGCAGTAGTACCGGATCACGTTGGGGTGATCGTCCGACTCCTGCAACAGCGACACCTCGTGCGACGCCACGTCGTAGTTGTCCACGAGCATTCGCTTGACCGCCACCTCGCGGTTCTCAAACGTGCCCTTGTACACAATCGTGCCGTGGCTGCCCTTGCCGATAATCTCCTTGGACACCACCAGCACCGAGCTCTGAAACTGAATGTCGTCGGCCTGCTCGGAAACGGGCTGCGACAGCGTCTGGATCGAGTTGTCAATCACAATGGGCCCGGACTTGTCGGCCGCCACCTGCGTGAGGTCTGCGGCGGAGTTGGGCGACGTGATGACGCCGTCGGCAGCTCCAGCAGACACCTCCTTGTTCTTCTGGTTGCGCCGTCCTCCCCGACTGCCTCTCTTGCGCTTCTTGGGCGTCATGCCCGTGATGGACACGGTTGACGACGACTTGGACAGACTCGGGCCGTTGAGCGACGTGATGGACTCGGCGAGGTTGGACTCCTCCGATTCGCTGTCGCTGTCGTTCTTGTCGGCAGCCACAGACACATCCCCGAACTTGACCTTGGGCGTCGAGGGCGTCGACAGAGTGTCTGCAGAGGGAGTGTCTTCGGAGGGAGCGTCCTCGGAGGGGGTGTCTTCGGAAGTGAGAAGCTGGGGGTCGTTTTCAACAGCACCAACTTCGCTCACAACCTCCTTGGCAAAGTTTTCTTCGGTAGGAGTAGAAACGGTTTTGGCAGCCATCTCTCCGTCAACTTCCTCTGCCACGTCCTTCTCCACGACTTCCTTCGCGTCCTCCTCCGCGTCTTCCTTCACACCTGTATCCGTATCGCCCGTGCTGTCCACCTTCTCAACCACAATCTCCTCCACCTTGTCCTCCACCTTGTCCAGCACAATCGTAGTCTTGTCTTTTTCCTCCGCGGCTTTTTCCTCCTTGCCTGTTTCCTTGCCTTTTTCCTCCTTGGCCTCTCTCTCAGCCTTCTCAGCCTTCTCTTCCTTCTCCAGCAACTCCCGCTCCCCAATCTCCCGCTCGGCGCCCTTTCGCAACGCAGAAACAGCGTCGATAATCTCCTTCACCTGCGGAGGCACGAAATCAAACCGAATGGCAGCATACACAATGCCGAGAATCACCACCACGGTGAGAATGTTCTCCACGATCCGCAGCAACAGAGCAGTGATGGGACTCTCAAGAAGAGGAAGAAGGAGAGACAGCAGAGTGAACCCGGCAGTCGTCGAGTCACCTCCATCCCCGTACTTGTCCCCCTGCTGCTGCTGGCCCTCATTGCCATACCGAGGAGACATTCCGTCTCGAACGCCCTCATATCGCTGACCCTCAATCAGAGCCTGACTTCCGGCGGGATTCAGCAGCAGCAGCTCGTCCTTGTCGGGACTGACCCGTCGCACCATGTAGTACGAGTCGTGCACGCCGCAAATGATGTCTGCGAGATTCTGGGCAAATCGGTCCTTCGGGTACGAGCTGTACGACGACGTCGACCACTTGGACAGCGGCGCAGACTTGACCAGGTACGGGAAGTAGTGCTCGGAAATGGCAAAAAAGCCGCCATCTGCCGCCTGATGCACGTAAATGGCAGGAACATGGCCTGTCTGAGGAGCCTCAACTCGGGGCTGAGGCAACAAGACGTTGGAAACGTCCTGTCCGTGGCCATCGTCACTCTCGCCACGCTTGTCCTTGAGAATGTCAAAGACGTTGATGACACAGCTGGGGATATACGTCTCCCAATGGGGTCTGTATCCCAGAGTTGTTTCCACGCCCACCAGCAGCTTTTCGTGGAACGGCGTCACGTACAGATTGTCCATGGACACGGAGTGCTGCCGCGCGAGATCAATATCCCGGTTGTTGGGTCCCCACGTCGAGTACGTCACGTTCCACACCGACGCTCCCTGTCTGTAGATGGACAGGTCGTACTGCGTGCGTCCGATCATGATGACTCCGGACGCATTCGAGCCGTACTCGGGCTCGTCCTCCCGCTCCGTGCGCACCCCCGACAGGTCGCCGCCAAAGCTCTGCACGATTTCGCCCGTCTGGGTGTCGATGGCAAACAGCGTGGTTTTGCGGGTGCCGGTGTACACCTTGCCGTCGAGCGCAAACGGCGACTCCTGCACCAATTTTTCGATCGACAGCGGCAACTGGCGCATGCCGTCCGTCTGTGTGAAGTAGTAGAGAGTGCCCTCACCCAGCGGCTCCACCACCCATGTGACATTTTCCTCGTACTCGTCCTGGTGCTCAAACACCTTGACCAGCGGCCCGTTTCCCGTCACACTCCACACCTCCGTGCCCGTGGCCCGGTCCCGAGCGTACAGCCCGCCGTCTATCGTTGCGACGAGAATGATGTCGCTGAGCTCCCACTCCTTGAGGGCGCGAGCCGTGTGTATTGCGTCTGTGCTCTGTTCGACCACGTGCGAAGGGTCTGCGTGGGCAGTCACCTCGTAGGCCACGTTGGGCGCCACGTTGGCCACGATGCCGACATTGTTCATGTGGTTATTGTTGTTGGGGTTTTGCGAGGAAGCGCCCAACGACGCTCCCCAACCCAGCAGGGCAATCAGTCCATAGAGCCGGTTTTTCATTCTGAGTCAGCAGCTGCTCCAGGCTCCATAAATCGCTCCGTCCGTACTCACGTGTCATTGGCTCTCTGCCTGTCGAGCAATCTGTGTAGCGAGTTAGCGGTAGTGGGGTGAGTTGTGTGTCAAGGTATGATGATGATTGAGATCAGTCAAAAATGTTCAACCCACTTTGCACACTAACTTTGGTCTGCATGTCGCCGATTATGTGGGGTAGGTGGCGACCGAGGGACCACGGTGCAGCAGCGCAGCCAGGAAGTGGACTCTGCAGTATTTGCCGGGCGGCATCTCGACCCCAAGGGCTTACAAACTCATAACCTGTTTCTTCCGGTTTGGAGGCACCATAAACGCTGTTCCAGTGAGGAGATGAGACAAAGACAGTTTGAGCCGAGGAGGAGCACCACCAGCAACGAGCTCCCATTGGACCATTTTTCAAGCCGGCCGTCTTTGTGTTTCATCTTTGGTGTTCCCTCTTTTGTTTTTGTTTGTCTCCAGCTTTGGCCCTCCTCTTGTTTGTTTACTCTGTCTTCTACGCCACTCTGCCAAACGGCTAAACTAGTGTGCAGCCAAGCCTGACTAAGCATGAGCTGAAGGAGACAGGGAGGTGGTGGAAATTGTGGATCACGTGATCTTGAATGACCGATAAGAATCTTCAAAATCAGCTTTCATACCTTTGGACATCATGCTATGAGCTTTCACCACATCTTTCACCACATCCAAAGGTGATACCACCGTGCATTTCCATACGACGTTAAACTTTACAGGTTTGACGGAAGTGGCAGTTGAGACGTGAAAGGGAGGTTTGAGGGCGGTTGGCGTGGTATGGGAGCTCAGGTGGGTCGCTTGAATTGATCAATGGTCTTTTGGCCAATGATTCTCTCTATTCTCACCATTTTTCTGTCTTTATACTGGCTCTGAAGGAACTGTGAGTTCTTTAATATGGAACTTTAATTCATCAGTTCAAGTCGAGCTTGCAACGAACTCGAAAGAAGTGCATTGATTACAGTAATTAGACAAGGAGGACTCGATCCAACGTCCAATAAGTGTGCAAGCCCGAGGCGGGAAGTGATTTCACGAGATAGAAGCCGTCTACAATATGAGTAAGAGAGCTCACCCGTGTTGACAATCTCTACCCGTAGGAAATAGCAGATCGTACTGACATATTTTCAGACGCCGAAAATTTCACCGAGAGAAGACAAGAATACACTTTTGCGATCGGTGATCATTTTAATTTCATACATTCCAAATGTCTCAGTGTGCTCATCATACTACAATACCCTCTACACCTCTCGCTCGGTGCTCTCACTCGTGCTACAATCACCTCCGCTACAATCACCTCCAGCCTCCACTCTTTCTGACTATTTTATTACGCCTCCAGGCTATATGCAAAGACGGGAACAATTACCATCTCATCATGCTCATGTCGTTTCGGATTCGGTTGTAATCGTACAGACCCTCGATAGGACCCAGTCCGACCAGAGCAATGTCCTTGTCGTAGAGAGTCTTCTGGGCCCAGGCTCGGACGTCGTGCTCGGTGACGGCCTCGAGCTTGGCCTCGACCTCGGCGGGGGTGACTCGTCGGCCGAGAGTGGTGAGCTGTCGTCCAATGTCCTCGGCAACGTAGGTGGTGCCGTCCAGAGACAGGAGGAGACCAGCCTTGAGCTGAGACTTGGCTCGCTCGACCTGCAGGTTGGACACGGAGGTAGACAGTCGGTTCCACTCCTTAAGAGTGAAGTGAACCAGATCGTCAATCTGGGTGGTGTTCTCCGAGGTCAGGTAGATGCCCCACAGACCGGTGTCGGAGTAAGAGGTGGAGAAGGACTGGAACGAGTTGGCCAGGTTGTTCTCGGACACAATGTTGGACAGACGAGAGCCCTGGTGTCGGGAGGTGCCGACGGCTCGGTCGTAGTTACCGATGATGGCCTGGGCCACCAGAGCGGTGTAGTAGTCCTCAGAGGTCCAGGAGACACCCTCCACGGCAATGGCAATGTGGGCCACGGGCATGGTGTCGTCTCGGAGTCGGACCTCGGATCCCACAAAGTTGGGGATGGGGTTCTGGTTGGAGTCCTCGCCGGAAGATCGGGGGGTGCCGAGAGGGACGGGGGACTCGGAAGAGGGCAGGTGGGAGAAGTACTTCTCGGCGAGCTCGACGAGAGCGTCGTGGTCGACGGCGCCGGCGCCAACAAGCACCATTCGGTCGGCGGTGTAGTTCTCGGTGATGAACTTTCGCAGCTCGGTGTTGGTGATGGACTGGATGTTCTCTCGGGGGCCCAGAATGGTTCGGCCCAGGGGCTGGCCCATGAAGGCGGTGGCGTGCAGGTGGTCAAAGACAACCTCCTCGTACTGCTTGTTGACCTCCTCGAGCTCCCGGGTGATGACCTCTCGTTCTCGGTCCACGGCGGACTCGGCCAGCTTGGAGTGCTGCAGAATGTCGGCCAGAATCTCCACCGACTTGGGCACGTCGTCCTTGAACGACTTGGCGTAGTACACGGTGGACTCCCGCGAGGTGTAGGCGTTGAGGTGGCCGCCCATGTTCTCAATGTCGAGCTCGAGCTGGTGCTGGGTTCGCTTGTCGGTGCCCTTGAAGGCCAGATGCTCAAAGAAGTGGGCGGTTCCGTTGTTGTAGGCGTTTTCGTTTCGCGAGCCGGCGTCGATCCACACGCCGACGGTGGCGGTCTGGACCAGAGGGTTGGACTCGGAGGCAATGGTCAGGCCGTTTGCCAGGTTCGAGGTTCGGGTCTTGGGGGAGACTGTGGTGGCAAGACCCCGCTTGGACATGGTGAAGACACCTCGCTTGAGGGCGGGCAGTCGCAGAAGAGAGTTCATGGTGTCGGTTGGATCTGTGGTCTTTCAATTGCTACGCCGTGTTGTGCGACAAGTAGAGAAAAGTGGGTCGTTCGATCGATGCGAGAGAGAGACTACTCGGACGGTGCAATAGAGAGTGCGTGTTAAGGTGAAGCCACTTTCCCACAAACATGATGCACATTTTTCCCGCCCTGTGAGTGGTCAGATTGCTCCCAACCAACCCTATTTTGCTTTCCCGCGTTTCTTATTGGCGGTGGACAAGGGAGATGGTACGTAGTAGAATTGCGAGATGAGTACGAGGTCACTGATGCTTTCACCAGGACACACCCCGCTATATACACTTGCTGCTTGAGCTGCTCCAATGTCAAAAAATCGTCTCTACGGCCCTCCCGCAACTCATGTTCTCTTCTACCACACGTCAAATCACATCTCCTTGGAAGCTTAATTAGCTCACTGTAATATTCCATCCTCTGCAGCACGATCTACGACTGGACTCTAGCAAGGACACAGCTAGAGGGGGGTACGGTCTAGCAATTGACGGGGAAGTTGCGGAATAAATGTAAGCGGGCGTTTGTTGTCATGTGACAAAAAACTTGGCCCCAATTGCTGCTCCAAACAGCCTCCAGCTACTCCTCCACAATCCTCCTCATTAAACAAGCTTTGTCATTCGTCCAACCGGAGAAGTCCCTGGGGTGCTCCCAACAGCCAATAGGAGGCGCCCCATTGTTTAACGTTTCCGTAATCGAGGCAAAATGCCCCCCCAAAAGAAGCTTACTCAGCGCACTATACGATAAAGACCGGGGAAACATCTCTACCTAAAACTGAAGTCTGCCAGCTAACCACACAACACGCACATCACAGTGAGTACGAAATGAGAGAGGAGGAGAGGAGAGGAGAAAAAAGCAGGCGGAAAAGACGACACTTATATATTGCACACCAGGCGACACAAACGAACCCCCACAACATTCCGAATTGAACGTGATTTTGATACCCAGAAAATCGGCACCAAGGGGGGCACACAGCCGAGGGCCACAAACACCGACAACGTAGTGCAACTGCGTGTTACATGGACGCGGTGACATGGACGGAGTGACACGAACGAGGTCACTCAGCCCACGCCTTTTTATCACGACATTGCGACTGTCTCCCACTGTGTGGGGCACGGCGCGACAGCTTTGGAAAAGTTACATCAGCTCTGTCAAGCCCTAGCAACTCTCTCCGGTAATGTTCGGTGATCCTTTGTGGCTCATTTGTGGCTCTCTGGACTTACTTACGTCACTCGCACCATCCCCAAATCGTCTCCGTGTTTACCCGTCGACTTTGATTGCCTCTCGATGGTGCTTCCTAGTTCAAAAACGTGTTTTTCGCCCTGCTACATCTCCATATATGGTGTTTTCTTCCTGGCCTTCAGCCGCTACCGTCCATCCACTAACCCAGATGCTCAGATCCACCCTCCGACTGTCCACCCCCGCCTTCAAGGCCGGCATGACCCCCCAGCTCATGATGCGATCTCCCATCGCCATGCGAAGCCACAAGATGTTCGGCACCATCCCCCAGCCTCCCGGAGGAATCACCGGTACCGTCAACGACGCCTCTCCCGTCCCCCCCGCCAACCCCACCGCGGGCTCCTACCACTGGACCTTTGAGCGAATCCTGGTTGTCGGCCTCATCCCCATGACCGTGCTCCCCTTCGCCACCGGCTCCGTCTCTCCCATTCTGGACGCCACTCTCGGTGCTACTCTCCTGATCCACTCCCAGCTTGGTTTCGAGTCTTGCATTACCGACTACATCCCCAAGCGAACCTACGGCTCCCTTCACAACTACGCCCTGTACCTGCTGTACGGAGGAACCGCGGTTGGTCTCTACGGTCTCTACAAGCTCGAGACTGAGGATGTCGGCCTCACCGGCACCATCAAGAAGATCTGGAACGCTTAAGCTAATGTGAATAAAACGTCAGAGGTGAATGAGCCTCATTTGTGTCTGCGGCGGTGTGCAAGGCGCCGTCGAGATTGAAATTAGTCTGAACGTGTCAGCTTTCATTGTAGTACCGGTACCTGGTAGTAACGTGGAACAACTGCACCTGCAGTTGAAGCTCGAATACTGTACAAGCACTTGTAGAATCGCCTCAATTGTAGTACGTATCCAATGCACAGGATGAGTGTGGAGAAATCAAAATGTACCACCAGAACGTACCCCAGATTTGGGGCTATGGTGCCGTTTCGTGCGGCAAAAGAAAGGCGTGTCTCGTGCCTATTTTCTGTAGCTAGCAAGAGGTTAACCTGAGGCTGAGTGGTTGGCGTTTTGGATATGAGATTGAATGAAGAGGTGAGAAGTGGGGTTCTGGACTGTTGAAATACTGCCGGCGAACAGGTGAGTCCTTTCGTGTCTCATTTCCGTGTCTCGACGTTGACATCCTGTTTCCCTATATGCTGTCCATTCAAAATGTGTATGCACTCCAGATGCGGTGTTTCCATGCGTTCCACAAGACAACGAAAAGGAGCTCTTGAAGCGGCCAAATTCCATTGCAAATTGATGAAGATATTCTCCAGACTCATCTTGGGCAGTGTTACAAGTAATCCCCAATTTTTCTGTTTATTTGTCAAGGCAGTTCACTTCTTTTCTTTTCCATGTGCAGTGCTTTGGTTATACGAAACTACTGTACAAGAATATCTTACTACGATAGAGTACAACAAGCCGCGCAAAACATACTTGTACAATGCTGTCAAGACATGTAACGAGCACCTTACACTGATGCTAGCTTACCATCGACGTTTCTGCTTGTCTAGTTGTACTTAGAAAGACCAAGCGATCTCCTAGTATGTAAGTAGGATCTCCTCAGTGCTATGATAAATTAGTTGACTATGTGCTGCAATACTTCTACCGGACGGACCCACTGCCCTCACTTCCGCTAAGCCTTGGTCTTCGATACCGCGGGCTTGGGTTTCGTCTTCAGCAGCTGGTTGTATTTCTGCACCGACGCGTTTCTCTCGTGGGCGTCATGTTCGACCTGCTTGATGCTTTCCTCCAGCTCATCCAGCACGTTCTGGCTGCGATTGAGCAGCTCCGTCAGTGCAGCCTCTATCTCCACCGCCTGCGCGGGGGACACGTCTCTCTCCACGTTGCCCAATCGACACTCCTCCACGAGATGAAGCTGCGAGTTGATTCGGCCCTGGAACAGCCCTCGGTAGATGCAATCAATGGCCAGATCCTCCAGCCGGCTCTCCTCGTCCAGTCCCACGGCCTTTTCAATGTCGTGGTACTTGAGAATGCCTTCCTGCTGCACGCTGGGGTCGTCTGTGATGAGAGAAATGATGGACAGCTGTCTGAGTTTAGTCGCCTGCTTGTCTGTGAGCTCGGGCAGCGAGGCCCCGTCCTTCTGTGTCACATAATCGGCCCACGTGCCGTACGCAAAGATTCGCAGCGTCTGAATCCATGGGTCGTCCTGGGGACCGTTGCTAATCTCGTCCAGATCGAGCAATTCGCCGAACGAAAAAATGTGTCGCGACGTCAGCGCCTGCTGGATCAGGTCGTGGACGATTCGAGGCGATAGCGGCCGTGGTTGCGTTTTGATAAGAGCTCGTAGTTCCTCCATGTTGGGTGTGTGGTGTACGAGTACCGGTAGTGATAATGAGATAGAGTTTGCGGAGTGTGATTGTGCAGGAGGCGAGTGGACTAAGGGTCGTGGCAGTCTGGGTTTACGATGCACGGTAGCGAGGGCCGAAGGTCCGAGTGGACCAGATGAACGTGAACGAGGTAGGTGGAAGACTGACAGGCTATGTGTTATGGGTCAATTGTCGCCTGAAGTAACACGGGTGCTTAATGATGGTCAATTCTCATTCTTCAGGTTCCCCATGTTGGGCATGCTAATTAGTTGGAGTTTCTCTTCGGCGACGCATTCTGTAAGTAGACTGTTAAATGGGCGAAAATGAACCTACAAGTATTTAGAACAATTCACTTTAATTAACAATATATCTCAATTACTACAATTTCTTTCATAGACTTGCTCAGACGTCCATACTCTCAGCTAAGGCCTGTATTGGTTAATCAACACTTCTAAAAGCCTCTGGATGATTTACAACGGCAGGAGTCAACTTCAACGACGATTGAATTCCCATCGTTAGATCGAGAGGCGCTGCGTACTCCGTATAATCCTCCAGATCGTCATACTGATCATAGTGCTCTTTGGTCATGGATCTCACTAGGTCGACAGCGTCTCCAGGACCTTCTTGTACGCTGCTGAGACTAAGGGTACTGTCTTTCATATTCTCCCTTTCCATTTCTGCTTCTCGTTCGGCACACAGCTGACGATATAGCTCTGTGAGGTCGGTTCCAACTGGACCAGTCTCCGTAGCATGAAGAAGAGCCATCGATACATGACTTCCCAGGCCTGAAAAACCAAGACTGCCGTTGATGACACATGGAATTTTGACTACTGGACGACTGGCTTCGCAGAAGTACGTCTTGCCAGTCTTCAAGTCTCCAAAGACGCTTCCACAACATACAGAGCGGGCCACGAACCTGTCCAAGGCCTCTCCGCTTCCCCGAGAAAGCTGGAGACCCCGCAAATCCTGAACCTGATCCTCGAGCTCGCCAATGACAGGGAAACTTTGGTCCCAGACGGTCAGGCATCTGCTCTCAACACACTCGGATAAGATGGTGTCGATATGGGAAGTCTTGGACAACTCACCGCGGTATCCAAAGTCCACCCAGAGTCGGTAAAAGCGAGGGGAGAAGAACAGATACAGGTATCCGTCGTACCACGTGCAAAACTGCGTGTCAGTACCCGAGTAAATTCCCATATACGTAGTTGAGAGGGGAACGGTGCAAATGAGAACAGTAGGTAGACCGTAGACGGGTTCTACGTAGCCGACCATCTGACGACGAGGTTGGTTTGCGGTGGTGACCACGATCAGAGCCCCTAGGGCCCCAGGTAACAGTGCCACTAGACTGCCGTCAATCTCGTCGGGATCTTCCAGTTCGTAGACATCATCTTCGTAGAAAGGCTCAGGATATAGCGGAAGAGTCTGAGGGCCGACAGTGTAAGCGCCTTCAGAGGTTTTATCAAAGTGTGGCTGTTGTTTGAAAATGAGCGTGTCCGCTTTTCTTGCACCATTGCCGAACCGCACATGAAGAAGATTGTCGTTTTCGTCCACGACACACACCCACCCGGTTCTGTCAATGTTCTGGACAGTAAGTCCCGAGGGCGACACGGTTTGCCATGTGTACTTTTCTTCGTACAGTAGTCGACGAAGGCAGGCCCATTGTAGTCAGACGTGGAAGTGATCATGGTTCTCAGGTCGATCTGGATCCCTGGAAGGGCCAGACTGGTACCCAGCATCACGTCTTCGTCCGTCGCAGTCGACACAACTTCTCCTTGGAATATCGGCTGTAAATTGGAGCGTATCTCGTCATTCAGCGCCAGATCAGTGTACTCCACCATTTCCGCGTTGTTTATGCCTAGATTAATGGCCACACTGAGATCTTTCAACAGGTACAGATTTTTGTTGGCGGGATCCAGACCTCTTCTGGACCGCGAAACAACAAGAATCGCGCACTGAGACCACGATTCAGCCCCTGAATCACCCGGATTGAACCATGGCACTCGTTTCTGCACTTTCAGCTGGAGAACTCCATTTTCGTCGAGACGCTTGAAAAGTTGGCGACAGAGCGAGCAAGTGCGGCTCAGAGCCACACAGCTCTCGAGATTGCACTCCTCAAACACTTGCAGCAGAATATCGGCGTTCAGCATGTTGTGTGGGGTGAGAGTTTGATGCGCATGGTGTTGTGGACAACGAGCGTCGTTCATGCGGATGAATGCAGGACTGGTGTGTAAAAGTAGCTCACGATGATGGCTGATTGAAATTCACATCGGTCAGCTTGTTTATCACGTGAATCAGATCGGCCCACATTGGTCACGTGACTATACACATTTTTATTCAAATTGGCCACATGCCAGTTATACTCTACTCCACCTTCTCGCACTCTTATCAATGATGGATATGTATACAAGAGTCTGTTCTCCAGACTCGCAATAAATAATGTTCCCTCGTCGATTACTCCACCTTTTCAGATAGCTCGGGGAACGCGAGCTGTAGCAAGTAATCGCACAGGTAATACAGCAGCAGCTTGTTGACCTCCTTGTTGCTGAGATGGTCCAGCCAGAGATCAATGTCGGCCGACACATTACCCACAAACGGCGGAAACACGCGGGAAAGCGCATCCCGGGCATTTAGGCGAATGTCGTACTGCTCCAGTACCGTGGGAAGCACTCGAGGAGCTCCCATGGGTCCGTTGTTGGGGAACAGCGTGGTTCGGGCAGTTTTGAGAATCGTTTCCGCGGTTTTTTCGCGCAAAACGTGCTTGTTCATGGAGTTGACCACCACGTTTCGGATCGACACCGCCAGCGGCTGCATTTCCAGAAACACAGACAGATACGACAGCGTGCTAGCCAGCAGCGGCTTTTTCGCCCGAATGTTGCTCATGTTGACGAGCAGCTGGAAGAAGTATCTCGACGTGACTGGTTTGAGCGATTTCGTATTTTTCTTTGTTTCCTTCTTTTGCTCCTCACCAAGCGCCTCTTCCTCGAGTTCCTCACCCTCCCCTGTCGGATCAACTGAGTTTTTCTCGTAAAAGTCGAACCCCGATCTGACATATGTTCTGGCTGCGTAATAGGTCTCTGTAGCAATAGTGACACCGTTGGAAACCAGATATCCCACTGTTTCCACCACTCTGCCGCCTCCACTGTCGCTCTTCTCGGGGCTCTTGCTGTTGTCGGGCAGAAGATCGCACACCTTGATGATGATCTCGTACAGCATCCAGGGCTCGGACAGCCGCTCGAACAGATTGGCAAGAACCACGTCGTGCAGAATCGCCGAGATGAAGGCGTGCGCAACCTTGCTGTCAATCTTTTGGCGTTTCAGCAGAATCGTCGTGATCTGTTGAGCCAGCAGTTTCTGGTACACCAGCTCGGAGTGGTCGTCAGGAAGCCCAGAAATAGCCCGATGGGGCCGAAACACCCTCAATCCCTCGGAAAGAGACGACACGGGCAGAAACGCGGTGCCCTGAAGCGCCTTGGCCCGGTCCACGGCCTCGAAATGCGAATCGATGAGGTACGGAAGCCCGTCCAGAAGAGCCGTCTCGTAGTCAATGGTCTGGAGTCGAGTGTCCACGTCACGTGAGATCTTGGCCAGCACCTCGACCATCTCCGTCACAAAGCCAGGGTCGTCGGAAATGCGCGAGTACCACGATTGCACCATGTGGCGGCAAATGAGAGCCGTAAGAGCGTACCATTGCGTGTTGACGGCATCCGAACACGATGTAGGAACGGGCAGAAGCTCCAGAACGGGCTTGGACGGCTCGCTATCGGGAAGTAGCACCTGGCGGACGAGATGGTCGAGAGAAGCTGCCGTTTCCGTGCTGGTCATGCTGAGTTGTGTGCTGTTGCGTGGTTTGTTCAGGAGTTTGGCAACACGGCATAATCGTATGTAGGAGTCAACCTTAAAGGAGAGGGATGTGGAAAAGGGAGAGGAGTGTAGGAGACGATGGGGGATGTCAAGGGCTATGAGAAGGTGTTGGTTGCGTTGAGGAAACTTGTTGGTTTTGATTTAATAGTGTTCAGCAGAGTAAGTGACAGATTTGGGGGCATGTTCCGCGGTGCTCTGCGGGCATGTTGTGCTGCACCCTCTGGTTAAGATGTTTGTTGGGAGTTTTGTTTAGAAAAAAGTTATGCTGGAGGTGCCAATCCGGTGATTCAGACATGGTGGGGAGATGGAGAGCTGCGAGGCTGATAGGGAGTGTAGATATTATCAACGAAAGTTTGAACACCAGCTTCTGCTACAGTACAATTATCTCGAGAAATCACGTGTTTCATGTTTTTCGATGAGGAGACGTCGTTGGGAGTATACTTGGGGGCAATCGTTTCTATGCCTGACCTTATTAGGAAGGTGAAGCACTGGGAATACTGGATACGTACTCCAAGTGTTTGTAAGTAGAGTCGAATCAGGAATTATAGCAATTCTGTGAATTCGTGAATCCGTGACCTAGACCACATCCTCACTCCAACGCCACTGAAAGTCACCCTGCATGTCAACTACGCGTCATCCACGCCACTCAAATCTCACAACCAAATCTCGACTAAGTTCACTGTCGCCCTATGAAATGTTAACTAAACTCCAAGTGTGATGCTGTCTGCGCACATGCCAAGCACGTCCAATCTGTGTTTAAATACTCCAAAGCTGTCATCCCCATTTCCGATTGACCTCTCGGCCCAGATCCGTCCAGCATAAAATTCACTACGCTTACAGTACCGGTACCTCTGCTGGTCAGATACTTCTTCTTTTTCATTACAAAAAAATCCAGTTCCTTGGTTAAAGTTCGCATACACGAAACACGCATTTCAGCAGTCTCACATCCGCCGAGATTCGATATGGTCGACCTCAACCCTTCGCCCAAGCCGTCCAAGCCGCTGCCTCAAACGGCGGGTGACGCGCTCAAGTACACCCCGCTGATGCCGTTCATGCCCGTGGGAAAAGGTGAGTAAAACGACTTTCCAGACCCCCAAACTCCACTAACACAGCACATGTGCCTGTTCCCCGGATCCACACCACCATTCCGGTCGTCCTCGAGGAGTATCCTGCTGACGTGGCACATTGCGCCGAGCGGATAGCTGCTGCGGTGAACCAGCCCGGCGCGAACGAGGCCTTCGCCAACCAGCTGCTGACTCAGACGGCGGCCGCGCTGCTCCAGCAGGACATGAGCTATCTGCAATTCAAGGGCGACGAGTACGTGCTGGGCATTGGCCGGGCCGACGGCGCTGCCGAGCAGACCGGTGCGCCTCTAGCGATCAATCTGAGCCCCTCCAGCACGTTTCTAGCCGACCGGCTGCCTCTGCATCAGGCGGTCAGACATGTCACCACCCCGAGAGTGTCCAAGCTCAGTCAGTCGTTTATTGACGAGGAGAACACGGTTCGTCGTCAGCCGCAGCCGCAGCAGCAACACCAACAGAATAGTCAGCAGCAACATCAACAGAATCGTCAGCAGCAACATCAGCAACATCAACCGAATCAACATCAACCGAATCAGCAACATGCTCCTCCACCACCACCACGTCAACAACAGCATGCCCCCCCTCCCCCACCAACTCACACCGTGGCGTCTCTGACCCCGCAAAAAGTGCAGGATATGGTGGAAAAGTCGATGATGGGACTGCTGGATCAGATCTTCGAAGCGGACGATTCGGCAGAGTCCTACGACTACGACTACGACAGTCTGCCCGATAAGACGCTTTGGCAGCGGCCAATTAAACGCTCACTGCTGCCTCTCAGCACAAAGACACTGCTGCAGCTGCAAGACACACTACGACGGTCGGTGGGACGGGAATTCTTTGTAAAGATCGATCTCGACGATCTGCTGCGACTGGAACGAATCTGTGCGCGGTCGCTCAGTCACGTGAACGCCGTTGATCTGAGTATACCACTCGCTGAAAAGAGTGATCGAGATATGGCGAATCTGATGGAAGCAGCCACCAACTCGCTTCGAGCGGCCGATGTCGTGCTCCGAATCGTCAATTCCCCCAGACAGGAAAACCAGCTGTTTTCGGAAAACATTTTGTCGGCGGTAGCGGAGGATTTGTCCACCTTCACGGAACATCTTCTGCTGCCAGTGGTGGGCAAGTCTGTGGAGGAGTGTGGGTCTCAGCTGGCGAGCTGGAGACAGAATCTGGAAAGCATCGTGGCCACGACGATGCGAGTTCTCGATCTGTTTTGCAAGTCCATCTACTTGCGACCTCTGGATGAGTCCATCATTACCAAAATCCTCTTCATGGTGGTCCAGATTCTGTTCATGGAGTCTGCGACGGGTGGAAAGGGCGCCAGCCACATGTTGTCGCCCATTGCGGTCGAGTCGTTCCGGTCCTCGGCCATGGAAGTGCTTGCCGTCACGTTTGCATCTTTCCCCGATCAGCAGGCGTTCATTCTCGACGAGATTCTGACCTCCATGCAGAAACTGCCATCGACCAAGTCGCACGCCCGACAGTTTCGGGTCGGCAACGTGTCCATCCAGACCGTTTCGGCGCTTCTGATGCGTTTGATTGGCTCCTGTGGAGGCTACAAGTTCAGTTTCGACCAGTCCACGAAGCTGATACGTGAATCTCCGGCCATCAAACAGTTTGAAGAGGCCTGTGAGCAGGCTACGGCCAATGCTCGGTCCTCAGCCACAAACACAGTCCATTATCTCATTGACAAAGCTGCCAAGACGTCCAAAGCAAGTGAGTCTCCATACAGAGCGTTGCTGGACTTGTTTGTGGAGGACTTCATCAATGTGTACGGACAGCTTGACTGGATTTCCGGCGAGCTGATTCTGCACACGTTTGTGCGCGTGTGTTCCGACTTTCTGTCTGCTCCCGAAAAACAGCAGCCCACCGTCGCGGTTCTGACGCTATGCATGGACATTCTGGGCACCATTGGCTGCCATGTGCTTTCTTTCCGCAAAAAGTGTCTTGAGCAGGCCGGCATTACCCGTGAGGAGGGCGTGGAGGATCTCCAGCATCTCTCCATGTCAGCCCATTACGTGCTTCGCACTCTCAACGACGTCCAAACGAGCAACCCGTTCCAAGAGACCGTCCGAAAGTACTTTGTATCGCAATGGGGCAACATTCTGGGCGGGTACCACGACAATGCAGACAAGGATGTGGCCGAGCTGGCCCAGAAGAAGCTCTATCGACTCGCGGCTTCGTGCTCCGAAAACGTCGACATGTCCAAGAGCATGACTGAGGAGGTTTCTTCTCGATCAAACGACGCCATGGACTCTGCTAACGACATCTCTCGAATTCTTTTGCACATGCCTCTGGCCGAGTCCTACAATATCATTTTGGCTACCATTTGCCAGTCGCTGGAGCAGTCCAAGATTCTGATTCGAAGCAAGGCTCTCAAGTCGCTCACCACCATGCTGAGCTACGACCCCAAAATCATGCGGCTTCCCTACGTGGCCAATTCGCTGAAATCCAGACTTGTGGACGCCTCGGCTTCTGTGCGGGACGCCGCCGTGGAAATTGTGGGCAAGTACGTGCTGCTTCAGCCCACAAAGACCACGCAGTACTTTGAGTCGCTGTTTGAACGGGTGTCCGACATGTCTCTGGGTGTGCGTAAGCGAGTGCTGCGACTACTTCGAGACCTGTATGCCACTGATGTCGACAATTCTGTCAAACTGGAGATTATTGAAAAGCTGCTGTATCGTACCGAGGACGAGGAGGAATCCGTGCAGGAGCTGGCCACATCCACGCTCAAGGAAATGTGGTTTGTGAGCGCCAAGTTTGAACACGCCGAATCCATGGTGGCGACTCTCAAGAAAAGCGAGCAGCTGGCCCAGTACCTGGCTCGCTTCCTGGACTCCATCTTCAACCCCTTCCTGCACAAAGACCCCATTCCGGAAGCCACTCTGCAGGTCGGAACGCAGTATATTTCTCTGCTGGTCAAACACGTGGTTGGAGGCGACAACAACAGCTCCCAGACGGAGTCGTTCCTGGAGTTGCTGGGCTACTTTGTGGAGGCCAACGTGCTGTTCATCTCCCAGAACCAGCTCACGTCTCTGAGAGGGTACATTTCTGCCGATGTCAAGGACCTGTCGACGTACCACGTGCTCAAAATCTTCGAGACGGCCGTGGTTTCGTCCAGAATCGAGTTTTCCGACGAGCTTCTCAAAGACATTGAAACGTCCATGCTCAAGAAACTCACAAAGTTCAACGTCAAGGAGCTCTCTGTGGCTGTTCCCTGTCTATGGGCAGTGTGCTCCAAGCGAAAGGACACCAAGAAGCTCGAAACGGCCACACTATCCTGTGTCAAGGCGCTTTTGCCCCACGTGCAGCACCTCAAGGCAGGTAAACTGACTGGGGCACCTGCAGACCCGAAATTCAAACGTCTCATCTACCTGGTGGGCACTCTGGGCCGATACTGCAACTTTGAGGACGCCAAGGCTCTTTTCCAAAAACTGCTGGGACCGCATGTTGCAGGCAAACCCGAAAAGTCTGAGGAGTTCATCGCCGGTCTATTTCTGCTGTTCTGCGACCCTCAGCTCGCGTCCCAGGAGATTGTGCGTCTTTCTGTTCGAAACCTGCTTTCTGTGTGCATTGGCTTCCCGCAGCTGTTTATGCTTCCTGGCGTCATTTCGTGCCTCGATATGGCTCTGGCGGGCGATGAAGAGCTGCAGAATATCGTTCTCAAGCAGTTTTCCGCCTTTCTCGAGAACGAAGAACAAATGGCGACAAAAGCAGGTCTCAAGGGTGCAGGCAACACCGATGCGTCTGGACAGGTGGATATCGGCGTTTTGCACGGTACAACGTCCAAGTTTGTCAACGACGGAGTCTGTGCGTCCATCGTGCAGCGATATCTCAGCTCCATTCTCCAGATTGCTGTTGTCGGTACCGGAGCCCACTCCATTAGCGCAATTTTGCTGCTGGAAAAGGTGTCTCATCAGGGTTTTGCCAATCCTCGGCTTCTGATGACCACCACCGTGGCTCTGGAAGCCAGCCCGGTGTCTCTGGTAGCTTCCAAGGCCCAGAGCATCCATCGGCTGTTCCACGAGAAGCACGAGTCGTTGATCGACGGCACCTACGTGGACGGAATCGTGGCTGCTGCAGAGTACTTGCGACGACTGGTGGGTCCCAAGATTGCTCAGGGAAGCGGCTACCTCGACCGGTTCTTCAACGTCATCAAGAGCTCTCGATCGTCCAGACGAAAGCTGTTTCTGAACATGACCCGGGCTCTGGAGCTGGACGAGACCCAGACCAGCGAAGATGATATCACCAACCGGTTGTGGACTGTCATCTTTCTGTGTCGTGCTCTGTCGACTCTGGAGCTGTCTACGGTTGAAGACGCACACATGATTGTCCATTCTCTCAATTCGGTGGTGTCCAAGTCTGGCGAGCTTCCTAACGCGGCTGTAGCCGTTACCGTGCAACTTATGGCTGCTCTTCGACGGTTCATCAAGATGGCGTACTCTCTGACCGACGCAAAGTGTGCCGCCTACGCTCCTACGCGAGGATCCCAGATTGGGCTCAAGGAGCTGAGTAAGCAGGCCACTCGGTCGCCTCACGCGCCTCCCACGGGTCTCGAGTTCAACGACACGTTCCTGGACTTTGAGTACAAGTACGACGACCCCGAGAGAAACGCCCACATTTGTCAGCAGGTGCGGCAGATGCTGCAGAGCGAGGCCAGTGACGAGGTGCACGAGGAGGAGCCTGATCAGGAACCTGACCAGGAGATGCACATGGAGGTGGACAATCATATGGGCTTCAACCAACAGCAGTATGTTCAGCAGCAGCAGTATCCGGTTCAACAGCAGTATCCGGTTCAGCAGCAGTATCCGGTTCAGCATCAGATGCCTCAGCACATGCCTCAGCAACCTATGCATCCACATCAGCAGCACCCTCAACACCCACATCCTCACTACCCACACCCTCAACACCCACAGCATCCTCACCAAAACACGGACTTTGAGCCTCCTCAGAAAAAGTTCAAGGAGGCGTAATAACTAATGTATAGTATATGTATTGTATATGTATTGTCCCCTAGAGGGCGTAGCGAAAGTAGACATTCTGCTTGTCGGTGAGATCCAGGAGTTGCACTCTCTCGAGCTCTTCCGGAGTGGCTTGAGGTCCTGTTCGGTCTCGTCGTCGGTTCTCGGCCACATTGAGCCAAAGGAGAACAGCGTTGAGAGCCATAGCCACACAGAAGAGCACCACCATGGACACCTTTGCCGGCAAGTAGACCGGACCGTCTGCTGCTCGAAACGTCTGCGGACCGATGATATTGCCCACGCAGTATCCGATGAGCAAGATGGCGTTGACAGTCACCTTTTTAGTGTGTCCGGCAGTGTTGGAGGCCACCGAGCTGAGCATGCACACAAATCCCACGCCGTAGAGAATGAGCAAGTAGAGTCCTGCGAGTCCTGCAGACTGGTTGTCCGGCAGAAACGTGAGTAGACAGGTGGCCATGAAACCAATGAGCTGGGCCACTAGCGACATCAAGAGTCGACATTGGAAGTACTGGGCAATCACCCCAAAGAAAATACAGCCCACAAACTCGGTGGCTCCCTGGGGAGTTTGCAGAAGCAGGCCTCGAATAGGTCCCAGATGGAGAGTCTCTGAAAAGAGAATGGTGTTGAAGTTGGAGATGCCTCCATTGGGAATGTTCTGGCACACGCAGAAGAAGAAGTAGATCCAAGTTCGGGGGTCGGTAAGAGCCTCGATGAACTGTTCCTTCTTAAACTGTTTGTTTTCGAACCCCTGCTGGTTGTTTCTGATCCGTTGGATTACTAACTGGCGTTCTTCCTTGTTGAGAAACCACGCCTTGGAGGGATCGTCGGGGATATGGAAGAGGACGATGATGCCAACAAAGATGGTGATGACGCCAGTAATAATGAAGATGAGTCTCCAGCCCGCAATTGGAAGATGCTGGTTGACAGCTAGGCCATAGGCCATGAAACTGCCGACCATGAGGCCCAGTCCATTGGCTCCCAGCCAGATGGACGTTCTCAGAAACTGCTCTTCGCGCTTGTACCACTGAGAAGTCAGAATTACAAAGCACGGACTCACCGCAGACTCCAACATTCCCAAAATGGTTCTCAAAGCAATAAACCCCGGGTAGTTAGGAGCTGCATGGAGACAGAGAACAACTCCCCAGAGAATGATGAAGACAGACACAGTCTTGACCAGAGGAAAGCGCTGAAGAAGATAGACTGACGGGAACTCGAAAATGAGATAGCCGAGATAGAAGGCTGTTCCCGACCACGCGAAATCGTCTCCTTGCATCTTGAGATCGTCTCGGAGCCCCATAACTGCCGCCGTACTATTGGTACTCTTGTCAAGGTACTGAACGGCGTACACCAGCATCATAATGGGACAGAGATACAGGTCAGTCTTGCGCAGAATGCGCCGATCCGTCTCGGCATCAAGTCCACAGTCAATATTGATGTTCCCTAGAGTTTCGATTTTGCTTTCGGTTTCTGATTGAGCTGAATTGATTTCAATCGTGCTGGCATTGGAAGTTGGAGTTTGAGGGGTAGGTTCTGAATCATGTGATTCCATCTGGCTGACTGTACTAGGAGTAGAGGTCCTTGCTGAGATCTCGATACTTCGTGTCATTCTGTGTTTTGATAAAGTCGCGTGAGGGTCTGGAAGGTGAGTGCGGGTATTCCAAGAGAGACAAGAGCATGATTATATACAGCCATAAATTATTATAAACAGCCATATATTCAATTACTTCAATGGTCTAAATTACATTCATCCCGCTAACTCCCAGAATCCAGGCGTTAGCTAAGGTGCTAGCACGGCTGATCTCAAGGACCTACAAGTAGCTCCTTGAGAGTGCAGCCGATGAGAGCCATTCTTTTTTATTTTGACCGTCTGACCACCACTGAGATACTCAGATAGCTAGTCGACGAGCTCGTGGATTTGCTCACTCGGGAACTGCTCGTGGAATCTCACATTCACCAGACCATCTTTACATTCTGGGCGAGGCGGCGTCTAAAAAAGTACTAAATTAATGTAGATTGACAGAATGTGGGGAGAGAGATACTTACCCGCTGGAGTAAAGATCAGTAGTATAAATTTTGTTGACTAGAGCCGCTGACCCCTCAAGTTCTATTGACAGTCACGCGGGTCAGGCATGAGTTTTCTGAAGGCAGACATTTTAGTCATGGGGCTGAGGATAGCAGTGAATTTGGTCTCCGAGGAACTTTTAGTAGTATATCATAGCCAGGGGTATACGGGTTACATCTTCCCTCAATTACAGCCGTGTTTTCGGTAGTTTTCTGAAAACTTTTTTTTTTTTATTCTAAGGGATAACTAAAAAACTCTGACTAAGCAAAAGTCAGGGTCCACACCCCAGAAATCCGTCAGATTAAGCTCTGGTTTCTTGGTCTAGTCGGTCATGGCATCTGCTTAACACGCAGAACGTCGGCAGTTCGATCCTGCCAGAAATCACTTTTTCCTCCTTGGAGGGTCTGGGTTTCTTTTGCCCTTCTCCTTGGAGGGTCTGGGTTTCTTTTGCCCTTCTCATCTTCTTGTCCTCTGTTCTTTTCGCCTCAGGGGAATCACTAACGCCATGTTGAATCAGACTCTGGCCTGATCTTTAGTTTGAGCAGATTTGGAGAGTCCAAACTGAGACTCACTCAAAGCAAATGGAATGCGAGGAATACGAGAGAGTGTATTTCGCATAATTAGATCGTGTGGGAAAAGATTCGCGTGATAGAACGTGTGGGAAAATATCTGGCGAGATGCGATATTTTGCGAGACGCGATATTTTTCAGTCAACTTTTACACCTTTCAGATCCTCCACTTTGCTGGTGAACCTTGTTACTCAGGGTGGGCTGGTGAAATGCGTGTTTCTAGTACGATTTCTCCAAAGACATGGCTACCACAAGCAGCAGTGACTCAATCTATTCCATTTGCAAGAAAAGCACTACTGCCACAGCACATTAGTCATCATATACCTCTTTCCGCTAAGCTCAGGCAGATCAACATCATGCAAAGCGGAAGAGTGGTGTCATGCAGATGAGACGGATACGAGGCACACGACACGGGGCGATTATGCGAGGCTGCGGAGTGAGACACGTGACAACGGATGACAAAGTCGAAAAAATCTATTTCCGGACTTGGTTCGTGTTTCACTTCCCCACAGCCCGGATGGCTGCTATCATTTGACATAGCCTGGTTTCCCCACTAGATATAAGCTTCTTCTAACAATGCTTATCATGTGCGGCCTTTACATTTTCAGCCGTGGACCGAGGGAGGGTGCTTAGGGCTGTTGGAGAGGCGGTAGAGAGATTATGAATATGTAAAGATGACTAAAATCGGAATCGGTGCTTATATTTCAGTTTTCAGTCAGAAAGAGCGTTATAAACGCCTCATTGGAGACGGTCATATCAGACCTTCCAGGTTAGGGTAAGCTACAAGGTGCGCATCAACTATGATGCATGATGCAAGGTCCGTCTCTTGTATCGAGGTGAACCAGTCGTTGCTAAAATGGCGTCAAGTGAGTATGAGAGAGGAGAGGGCGGGATAGGACGCAGATTAATAGACAGGCAGAGGCGATATTCAGGCATGATCACAAGGCTCTGCCTCTGATATCCAGTCATAAGGCTCATTACGAGGCTCATCACTCCTGAACACAAGATTGTCAGGGTGAGAGAATGAGCGGTTGTGGAGTCTTGAGGTTTGTGGGGAGCTGTGAGGCTGGTGGGGAATCACTGGTGGCTTTCAACCTCTTGCGGTACTGGCTACAACATCTCCCTCACTCGTCTCTTACTCATGTCAGTCTATACATTGCTCTGAGAGAATTTCAGAGGGGTTTGATAAGCAGACAGAACCACAGCAGTGTTGTCTGATGAGTAGGCACTACAACAGCAGTGTTGTCCATCATCGTCTGTGCTACACCTGTCTCGTCACTTGTTTCACACCACTAACCAAGTACTCATCGACACCCGAGCATACTCGGTGCCTGTCAACGGCACGGCTCGCCAGAACGCCCCGACTCTGACGGCGCCCGGAATGAACTCGGCGCAGTTCCAGGGCGTGGGGCTGGTGGTGGACGCAGGAAACATGCCCCTGGTCCAGATGCTGTATGTGCCCACTCTCAACAACAAACCCCAGTGCAACCCCGAGTGGTACACGCCTACAAACTACACGGAGACGGCCATGCAGGGCCCCGTCACGTTTGTGGAGTCGGCTGCTCTTATTCCGTTTGGCTCCGACGAATGCAACCAGGCGTTTTTCGAAGCCATCACCTCGACGCCGGCCAACGCCATTGTGGTGGCAGCCTCGGGACCCAACGAGCCGGCCTACTCCGTCTCCAACATTTCGCAGCTCCTGCCACCGGGTCTGGGCATCAGCATCTACGGAGTGGAGTATTCTACCGCTCAAATGATGAGTCAGTGGGTGGAACATGTGGCGGAAGTGCCTCGGTCGGTTTATTACCATAACGGCGACCAGGGCGAACCGACCGTGACCCGGGTCGGACTGCGGTTCATGCCCATGCAGTCGGGCTCCAGCATGCCCAAGTTGTGGGTGTGGGTTCTGGCGATTGTGGGTTCGATTCTCGTGGCCATCCTCACGCTGTCGTGCATTCTCAACTTTGTGCAGTACAAGCGACGACGAGACTTGCGGACCCGGCTGCGCAACGGCGAGGTGGATCTCGAGCAGCTGGGCTTCATTGGTGTCTCTGCACCCACAGACGTCATTGCCCGTCTGCCCGAAAAGGTGTATCACTCTGGTGACTCGCACTACGAAAACGTGACTCGAAAAGAGAGCGTGTGGACAGACAAGGATCTGGCGAGCAAGAAACGCAAGGCCAAGTGGCTGGGAATCGCTAACAAGAAGACGCCGAGTGACTCGAAACCGGAACACAGTCTTGAAGGATACTCCCAGTCGTCTTGTCCCATTTGTCTCGACGACTACGAGGAGAACGACACAGTTGTTCTGGAGCTTCCCTGTCGGCACATTTTCCATCCCGACTGCATCCGGCCGTTCCTGGAAACCCGGTCGTGTCTCTGTCCTCTGTGCAAACAGTCCATTTTGCCCAAGGGATATCTTCCCCCTGGTGTCAGGATCACCAACGTGACTGTTCGACGAGAACGCATGATCCGGTTAGGACGAGAGGCCGAGGGAGGACGCATGGATTTCACGCTCAACGGCTTCATGGGCGCGTATCGGCGTCGTCAGGAACGAAACAACCCCAATCTGCGAGGAAACGGAGGCGAGCATGTAGGAACCGACGTGGAGCTGGAGGACCGATCCAGCAGACGTTCGAGCGACGGCATGGAGCCGCAGGAGTCTTTGCAGGAGTCTGAGACTCAACCTGAGACTCAGCCACAGACCATTGTCGTGATGGAGGCGCCCACGGAGGCTGAGGGTGGAGCCGAGCGTTCAGCAGGTGGACCGTCGATGATTGTGGAGGAAACGTCCGAGGAGGCGAGTCTGCCGTCCAAGAAAAAGACGGTGGAAGATGTGCGACAGGTGGAGGCGGACGCCGAGGCAGAGGCCGAGACCCAGCACCAAAACAGAGAGGCTTCTGCTCTGGCACACGAGATTGTCCAGCGAAACGTGCAGGCGATCGACGAGCAGATTGAGCAGGATGCTCGGGACGAGCGGCAGGTGGGAGGCTGGCGACGCCTGTTTCCCTTCTTTTGAACAGTATTTATATTTGGTTACTAATTGATCGCATTTTGAGGAAGGGGTGGGGTGGGTTCCGGCTGATGAAGTTCATGTCAATTACTGTAGTGAGACTTTCGAGTGTGGATGGGTGTAGTTGAGTGAAGTATCAGTATTGTAGACATCAAGAGGCACTTGAGTGTCCTTGACGACAACCCATGGTTTCCTATTCGAAAATGTAGTCGTTCAAAAGAATCAAATTGGCCAACAGGAATAAAATGTATCAGTCGAACTCCCGTGCTGAGAATCCCATATGTGTAACAGGCGAAAAGACTGGCTATTGTTCTTTAGTACTTTTGTCCCCTGATTCCCGTTCAGGCATCTTCTACATGACAAGTACATACTTGTAGCTACATATAAGACCCACTTCCTGTGTCACATTTCCTCCTGCACTCACTATCTTGAGTCTCGTAAGAGGTTGATTAGGTAAGTGGAGTACAGTAGATGATCATCGAGTGTTGTTTTCACCTTCAACCTGACAACGCTGACAAGCTTAGATCAAGACCAGGTTACGGGCTGAAAATCAACTAATCATCTGATTGCCTTCATACAAGTACACAACCAACTGCTACAGGACTGGTCTAGTTTGATCAAAACTAGTTGAGCCACATTCAAAAACATATTCATTAATATATACACGTTAGACAAGCTTGTCGTTCTTGAACCGGGTGCGGTCACGGTAGTACTCCGAGTTGACAAACTGCTCGCCGACCAACGTCTTGACCTGAAACATGAGCCGGTCCATGCGGTCGAAAATGCAGTTGGACAGCACAATGGCGGCGGAGAAAATGAGCCCGTCGCTGCTCTTGAGCCGCTCCAGCGAAATCTGTTCGCCGTCGGACTGCGGCTCCACCTCCGAGTGGACGTGTTCGCCCATGGAGTGTCGGGCCTCCGAGTCGAACGACGTCTTGAACAGTCCCTCGAGATGGTCCAGATGCTCGACCATGAGCATGGCGGGAGTCACCTGGGGCAGAGGAGAGCCGTCGTAGAGAGCTCCCTGGGCCATGTACAGCACCGCAAAGTAGTGCGACATGAGAGGCTGGTCGCCCCATCCCACCAGATCCAGCAGATGCGGCAGCCAGTACCGAGGGTCCTCGATTCGTCGCAGCACAATGTAGAGATGATGGTGCAACTCGACGAGCTCGGAGACAATGTTGGTGATTTCTCGGTACACTTTAGACGGCCACTGGCCCTGCAGCGAGGGTTCGTACATGACCATGCTGGCGAGAAACTGCGAGCCGGCAATTCGGTTCTGAGCGCCGACAATCGACTTGAAAATGGGGTCGTTGTTGAGATCCACGTCCTTGTTAGGGTGAGCCAGCCGACCGACAGCAAAGTCGGAGATGCGGCAGTAGAGCGTTCCAGTGTCCTTGATGATGCTGGCGAGCGTGGTTCGGATAATCTTCTTGCCTGTGACGGGTCGGGGGAGAAGGGTGCAGATGAAGCCGTAGGAAAGCCCAATGACAACGGTGACAAACCGTTTCCAGGCGACAGCAAAGCCCACGCCGATGGACGGGGTGGTCACGCCGGTGCCGTCTGTCCAGGACATGCCGAGAATGATCACCGTGGTGACGACCATGACAATCTGGGGCATGGGCGTGGAGTGGACGGAAAACTCGCGGTAGAACATGAGCACAAAGTACAGAATGCACGTGGTGACCATGAATCCCGCCCGGTTGCCGTCTCCGTTGCCCGTACTGATGTACCACGCCACCATTCCAATCACTCCGGCGTAAAACGTGTACAGAATTCGCGAACCAAAGCCGTACAGGTTGTCGGCCATGTTTTCCGAAATGGACAGACCGGTCATGATGACGGCCCAAACCATCCGGTTCTCTCGCCACCAGGGGGCCGTGGACTTGAAGTAGAACGGAAGAGCGCACAGAATGGTGAAAATGGCGCCCTTGAGAGGCACAATGACGTCTGGAGACATGAGATGCTTGATGACGCCGTTGAGCTTGACTCCAAACTTGCCCACTCGGGTGGAGGGCGGTTTGGCGTCGGGGTTTCGTTTTCGGTCGCCGTCAATCCCGGTTCCATGGATAGTCTGCGCATACAGCTCCTCGAGATCGTCGTTGTTGCACAGATGCTCCTCGTGACCATGAGCATAGCTCTTGAGCTCGCGTTCAACACCAGTCCAGATTCCGCTATTCTCGGACGACTCGGTTTCGTCTTCAGAAGAAGATCCCGGTCGACCGGCGTTATCGCCAGCAGCAGGAGCAGCCTCGGTGGACTTTGCCTTGGCGTTCTTGGAGACGCCCTTTCCAATGGTCCACGACGGCTTGGACTCGGTCTCGTCCATGTTGGACAGCGTGGTGAACAGCAGATCGATTGTCTCGGCCACGCCCTTCATGTACGTGCAGTAGAGCGCGCCCTGGAAGTAAAAGGTGACAAACGACGTCTTTTCGTCCGAGTTTTCCAGCGACTGGAACAGCTGGAACCGCTTGTTGTTGAGAAAGTCGTGAGCGGCCTCCTTGAACGCCAGCCGCCGCTGCGCCAGCTCCGCAGCCAGCTCAGCCTGCCGCTGCTTGTGGCCCTTGTTCTGCCAGAAGAAAAACAGACTGTTGACCCGGTAGACGTTGGCAGCCGCCAGCCACTTGATCATGGTCTCCAGAGCCAGCCGCACCTGCTCGATGAACGGCAGCGACATTTCTCGCAGCTGGATCATCAGCGTGTCGAGCTCGGCCATGGTCAGAGAGTCCGGATACTGCGCCTGGGCACTCTTGATGCCCGTTTTGATCTCGTAGACGCCGACAGGAGCGGGTTTTTTCTTCTCGCTGGTGTCGAATCGGCCCGTGTCCTTCTTTCGACGCTTGAGCATGTTGTCAATCTTGCGGGAGTCGTTTCCGGTCGAGTCTGCCAGCTGTCGAGACATGTCGATGGGTCGTCCTCCGGTTTCCACCAGCAAAATGGCCCGACGAATGTTCTCAATGTTGTCGTAGAAGTAGACGAGTCCAGACATGCCTGAGATGACTCGTGCCACGGAGGTTTTCAGGGCCGTGTAGTCCGGGAACGCGAACCGAGAGTAAGTGAGCTCTATGGGCAGAAGAGCAGCTTCGGCTTCCATCTTGGGGAACAACTGACGCGCTTTCTGGACGTCCGCCTCGACGTGCGAGAAGCTGAGCCATTCGGCCTCGTTGGAGGGGAGAGTGGAGGTCATGAAGTTTTCGTGGAACTTGACGAGCCCCTCGATGATCTTGAGCTCGGAGAGGGCGGTGTTGGTGAACTGGAATCCGGACGAGAACGGGAAGACGACAACCGACAGCACCACGTTGATGGCAAACTGCACGCCCATGGGCTTGATGAGCGTGAGGCCGATGGTGTTGGGAGCAAAGTAGGGGAACATGTGGGCCAGAGGCATGATGGCACACACGGCAATGACTCCACAGAGGTAACCGGGGATGAGGATTCGCGACTTGTTTTTCATCCACAGCATGAAGAACATGAACGAGCCCAGAAGCACGCAGTAGACCACGGAGCCTCGGGCAGTCATGAACTTGCCTGCGTAGACCTGGTCAATGACACAGGCGGTGAGGGCAGATCTGGAGTTGGGATCGTTGGGGTCCGGTTGAGCACACAGACCCTCCTGGATCAACTGTCGCGCCATTCCCTCGGCGTTGATGCTGTTGTGGAACCAGGTGTTGTTGATGCGCATGGCGATGGCCATGACGGCGTAGCCCATACATGTGAAGAGACACATGATGGAGTTGACCAGAATGCACACGGTGATGGGTTGCGAGCCTGCGGGCACAATGACAGCCACCACGGGTAGCAGGTAAGGAGCTGCACCGCACCATCTGACAAACGCCGGGATCATCATCAATGTGAAGCCCAGAGCCACTCCGATCCACGAGCGAATGACCGTTTTCAAGCTGAGAATGTCCATGTGGTCGAACAGCCACGCTGGCCGGAAGAAGAATTGAAAGAACTTTTGGCGTTTTCGGCCCGGCGGACGGTTAGGGAAGGCTCGGTTGTACGGAATGTTGTTGCCCAGCAGAGTGCCCGTACGACGTATCGATTTCATGCTGTTGGTCGTGGCGTTGGTCTGGATCCGGTGCAGCTCCTGCTCGTCCTGTTCGTAGCGGTCGTACTCCTCATCTTCGACAATGTCTGTGTAGAACGGCTGGGGTTCACTCTGCTGCTCTCGGTGGGCGGTGGAAGTATCACTGGGCGAGTCTGGCGGCGTGGTGAAGTTGTCTGGGCCGTGGGGCTCTGTGAAGTCGACAGGAGAGTGTCCTGGGCCCCTGTCGTCGGTCATTTGGGGTCTGGAGCGGGAAACAAGAAGTGTCGATGACGATGTTTTGAATGCGTCCAAGGGCGCATCTATATGCATATGCAGCAGTTGAACCTTGTTGTAGCCGTGTCTCTTTTTTGCTGCCAGTATGGTTTTTTTTTGGTTTAGCTTTTGCTAATGCACGGAGGGTCTTGATGGAAGAGGCGAGACGACGATGAGAAGAGATGAGGTGGTGGGATTAGTAGGGGTGAGGTGGGAGTGAGAATGGTCAGAGATACTGGAAGGTAATGTGATAAATGCAGGCCACATTTGACGAAAATCTCTCCAACCGCCGTTATTCCTCCCCCAGCCCCTCCCTCTACATTCCACGATAAACTCTCGGCACAGCGTCAGGGGCAACAAGTAGACGAAGCAGAAAGGGCTTGGTAGATGAGAAGGGGAGATATTATTCGGCAGGTGCACAGTGGGGTGGTGGGGGTGACTCATGAGCAAGTGGGTGAATGACTGTAGTACGTCGTAAGTGTCTCGTTAGTCGTGTGCTATTGGTGGTACAGGCTTCGATTGACACAACGGTGATCGAACCCGCCGCAGATTCGCCGACAAGTATCTGGTAGCTACAAGTATGAGATGCGCATCTCCAGAAAGAAGCAATTTCTAGCCGAGACATAATTTCTTGTATAGCGGGATATAGCTCATACTATAGATACGGTAGTATGTATAATTGTATACCTTTGGAGGTATACTAACATCCAGAACATGAGGACTGTAGGGAGCGACACTTCTAAGAGCGGTGTCCACTCAACAAAGAATGCTCAACAAACGTCCAGAACGCGCGGTGAACCTGATATCACGATATTCATCGCACAGCCCCATCTTGCTCATAACCACTCATATAATACACTCTCCAAACAACGCTAAATTGACACTACTGTCGGCTCACAGTTCACACTCTAACACAGCTCACACTCTAACAGCTCAGACACACTCTGAAGACAAACTTGTACGGCGATCAAGGCTTAAGTGGACGAGAAAATTGCCCGGTATCTGCTCCGGAGCCGGGGATATTCGTCATCAGCTTCCATAACCTGAGCCAACGAGTATCGGTGTATTGGAATACCGCCTTTCACATGATATCACCCCGCTCAATGTAACATGTTGCAGTGAAGACAGTGGACGATATTTTAGCTAATTTCTAGAAGTGTCTCAAGACGGAAAATTGGGGTTAGGTGAAAAGGATGGAGGAATGTTAATGTAAGGAAAGGAGAATGTCTTGCGCCGGCTCGAAACACAGTGTGGTGGTCATTTTGCTTACGTAATGCTCTTTACGGAATCCTAGGAACAATATTCGACATTTAATTCACTCATAACACATCACAAACACGTCTTTCCGCCCACTGCGTGTTCCATTCATAAATAACCACCTATCCATCACCGCTCCCAACCTACTTCAACACTCTAAATAAGGCCACTGAAGTATAGTTGCTTTTTGCCAACGGTGTTCGAGCCGAGGTTCAGATTCATCATCTGGGGCTATTAACTGGGAGACGAAATCAGTCAAGTGGCGGTGTGTATTTGCTGACTCAGCCAATCTTTTCGCTAATTTTCGCTAATATTCACTGACTCAGCTCCTCTTCCACGCGTTTTGGAAGCGAGATCGGCGGCCGGAGATTTCTCCGACCCGACGTCCGCTGCAGACAAGGAGCCTCGGCTGATAAAGCGGGCATTGAGAAATGTAGATTTGGAAGCGTGCGGTATCGCGGCATGCCGGAGACGCCGTAAAGATGCACGGCTCGGAGCTATTCGACGCCCAGGTTGACCCGTGGTTATTTATAGCGGATCGTCGGAGCTGGTTAGGTTGCAGTTTGATTTCGGCAGTCGGGTCTTCGGAATCACAGCAGACAAGCCGGAAGGATTACAAGTGGGACATTTTATGGTATCGTTGTAATGAGCGGAGGATTATGAGGTGATTGATATGATTTATATTAAGCTTGGCTTCGTCAGTCCGGTTCTGGTGACAGTTTGTTTCATCGACAACACTCTCGATTGCACAGTCTGCACTTCAACATGTCTCAGGCCAAAGCTCTCAAGTGCGTCCGGGACGCGTTGGGCAATACAAACTTGTTGTATCATTTATTGTTTCGAAAGGTATCCTAATGGGCAGCTTGATATAGCTACTGTACACGGAAAAGGGCCAATGGAAGCGGTGATAAAATGACGTGTGGACCAGTTTCAGTCACCGCCAGAACTGTCTGCTGATCAAACGGGTGGTGTTGAGTGTTCGCATGCTCTCAACGAGTCTTACTTGGAACATTACTAGAACTGGGCGAGCTTGAACAAACATCATCCAGTGGAGCTAAACAGCTCAACTAAACACTAACATCTCTGTTAAAAAACACAAATGAGCCAACGTAGCCCAAGATTCACAATACCACCTGCTTGATTCCACAAATACATTGAATAAACTTCACATCAACTCCCAACTTCCAAAACATCTCCTTTTTTCATCCTGTAAAGCACCCCACCCGGACATCACGGATTGGCAGAAATACCGACCACCATCGCCAGAACTCAGGCAACAAAAAGATGGCGACATCCGCAGGATTCGAACCTACGCGGGCAGAGCCCAAGAGATTTCTAATCTCTCGCCTTAACCGCTCGGCCAGGATGCCAACTCGTGGTGCCTGGCTTGAGCTGAGGTCGTTTGGGGGGTTTTCTGATGAGTAAGCGGCATGGTGGAAGTCACCTGACTCTAAATGACTTTTCACACATTGTATTGAATCTCACGGAATGTTCTCTGGGTGCAGTCTCTCAGATCCTCTCAATCTCATCCACTTTTTCCTTCTCATTCTCGTTGCCCAAATCACAGCACATTGACTCCAAGACTCAATATCAGGGCAAGTTAGATTAGGCTGTAGCCACGGGTCACGTGACGACACCTTTTCTTTGATAACAGTCAACTCCAGTGCTTGGAAAGCCCGGTAGAAGCATGAGTTGACTTCTCTCAAGACAACACTCGTTTCCAATTCGCAGTGTGTGAAAATGAGCTCTAGAAGCTCCATCGGTAGACGCAGTTTGATTTTCGGTAGCTTAGAGGGGGTCATTTGATCGTATTGGCCCGTTTCAGACTCTTGGTATCTTTCCAGTTTGATAGGAGCTGCTGTGTCAGACGTGGACATACTTGCACATGGCCCATACTGGTACTGGCTTGTATGAGCCGGAAACAAAATGGCAGCTAGACTGCGCGTGAAAATGTCCCTCTGCCGTGGATTGGTGACACAAGGATGATGTTGGAATTGGGCCAGAATCGTCTCCAGAAGGTGCACCTCGAACAGCACAAATCTCTTCACAAGTCGGATTCGATGCTGTTCAAGATTGACTGTCAACTTTTTGTGCTCGCTTATGGCTCGGTTCAGCTCCATACCTCTTTTGATGGCTCCAAAACTGAAGCCGGACTGTTCATCCCGCAGCTCTTGGAACTTTCTCTGCAGAGTGGTCATGGTGACCATACCAGAATCAATGAGGACAAGATCGGCTTGGTAGTTGGCGTGCAATTGACCCATTCGCGCATGAATGTACTCTTTCACGTGATCAGTCACGTGACCAACGGTGTCTTGCAGCGTGTCGACAGACAGAAACTCGATATCCCCTATTTCTGCCTCCACCACCGTTTCAATCTCGTCCATTCTGCGCTCACTTTTAACCGGTGAGTCGGAAATTTTCAGCACAATTTCCCGATACTTTTTCAGCAGGTCTATTGGTCTCATTTTTCAGGATATCATATGGCTGGTATTGAAGATGAAGTTGGTGACTCGTATTCATGTCTCATCAAACGGCTGAGAACTTTATCAAAGGTGGGGAAATTAATGTACCTGGGTGGGGTTCGAACACACGACGTTTTGACGGTCACGTGTATATCTCGTGATTGGTAATGAATGGGTGCTGTCTGATGGTATGAAGATGTTTGGAGACCTTTGGGTACCTTTCAGCTTTTTTCATAATTCATCCAACGTCGTTCAGTAGATCTAACTGTACGAGTGCGACGTTCGCTACAGTCGCCTAAGGATCCCGCTACAAGTACTAGAGACTGTTGAACCTGTTATCTGAAGTTTCGCCAGTCTTTGATTCAATTCATACCATCTTTTTCATGACTGATCGTTCAGCTGCATGGACTCACTTATTGTCTATGACGAAAGAAGTCCGTCTATAATGTGACCGAAGTATCTCTTCCTGACGGGCTATAGACTACGACGCTGTTCTGAGACCGACGGAGTCCTACAACCGCAAATAATATTCAAAAACGATTGTTAACTCGTATCCATGATTCATTACTGTATATCTACTTGGCTCGCTTGAAGGGCAAAGCCAGGTACTCGAGAATGGTCTGCGTCAGAGACCAGTTGAGTTGAGGCTTGTCGGCGTCAAAGTCGTAGCTGGGGATGGTGTAGAGAGTGGGCTTGCTGGCCTGCTGTTGCGATGGAGAGAGAGTGGGCTGCATCTTGAGGAAATTGGCTGTATCTGTAGTATCTGGAGTGGTTGTGGTTGTAGAGCTGGGTTGAGTCTCCAGAGCACGAATCTCGCCCTATATATATACTGTTCTGGCATCTGACCACTACCCCTCGCTCTGTGACGCCACCTCCATATTTCTGCCGCTCCGGGCTTGCTTGTTCTTTGTCGTATGACTCGTATGCATACCAAGCTTTGTGGGGTGGTCTAGTTTTTTTGGGTTGTTTGCAAGTCGGTGGTTAGACATAGGAGACCTGCAATTTTTTGACAGTGGACTGAACCACACTCTCCAAGTTGATTCAAGTTCTTAGCTTCCAAATCGGACACCTGTACGACCAATTTTTCATCCCTGCCAAGACCGCCTCCTGACATCCTGCATAATCGCAAACTGTAAAAAGTGGTCTCAAAACTCTGCCGACAGAAAGTGCGCTAAAATGGTCTTGTGATCGACTAACCAGAGTCACTAACGTGGAAGTGGAGCCGTATTGGGAGCCAGCAGAATCACATTTCGAAGATCATTAGCGACATGGAATCTGAGTGAAATCGACGCTGCAACTAAGGCACGCTTACTAAGGATATCCAGTGGCACCACCCTTTCAGGAGACGTTTCTTGGCACTCTGTCAACAGCCCAGCCTCGCACTCAAGACACAGATACGACGCACACCCATGTACGACTCTACAGAGTTGGTTTGTTTGTCTAGAATGTGGGGTATCGCTAAGAGTTGCTGGGACGAACACAGGGTGCAAGTTCGATACATTGCCTGTTATGATTATTGGATGCGGTTTGGCTATCATCTGCTCAGATAACAAGATTGGAGCTCTCACTTCACTGCCTTTCGTCACAGTGTGTACTTCCTGCTGTAAGTCATTCACGTCCTGCCTCATCTCGGTAACAGTCACCATGTCTCAGATTCAAGACACATGACCGGGGCGAATAATCATCATCAAGACGTTTAATGTGGAGTGATAGGGCTATGCATACTGGTGGCTGGTATTTATAGACCGACACTACCAATATATTCGTCCTACGATGCTACTCGCTACCAGTCCTCAGCGCATCGCCTGACAGCAAGGATGCTAGAGATGAGGCTACAGCAGATATCGACACTAAGCCGTGCTATATATACACTCTCTACCCGACCCTCTATTTTTTAGTTCTGGCTCAAGGCGGGGTCTTCCACGAGCCTCACAATGTCTTCAATCAGTCAGCATTGCGAAAAAAAGATGCGAGCACCAGACTAAGGACTTCTTAGATAACGCGTGTACTCTTCGAATCTCAACATCGGTCCCGTGAAACGAAGGCTTCTTACAGAGAGGTTGTCTCTTCAGATATCCACTTTGGTCACGCGAAACCAGTTTGTTTGCCGATGCTATCAATCCCACGTCGTCTATGTCTTCTGACCCTCCTCTGTCTTTGTCCCTCCTCTGTCTCTTACCCTCCTCGCAACTCCACCTACATTGAAGCCATGTGACCTATTTCTTGGGTGTCCTTTTTTGAAGCCTGACCAAAGTGATCATCTGTAACCAAGGAAAACTTCCTCCGTCAGCTCAGAATCAACATTCGGCCGCTTCTTCAATCTCTCACTCTCTCCGCTCAGCCCCCAGGGCTAAGTATGCACCAAGTAAGTCAACTTTAGCTTCCACTAATTATAGGGGTTAAGCGGGAGATGGCTGAAACTCACGATGGAGCAGGTATATCCAGCTATTTTGTGGACATTAGCTTAGAATATGATCACGTGTATCTTCCGAGCAGTTTTCTACGTCCCTTCTGTTCACATGAGGCCATTATGCTGCCCTCCAACGCCTCAGATCATGTCCCACTGACAAGTCTCTCTGTTACGTGGGCTGTAATGCTGAGATTTCGAATGACCCCGTGCACATACGGACACGTGCAACGTGATTACTTCACTTACACTCATCTCGGCAACACATGTCTTTTTCGGACACTGGATCATGCATGTCTTGGAAATGGAAACCAGGTGTACATACTTTAGCGAATTGGCAGTGGGCTCTACTTTCAGCATGAGTAATTAGTATCGTTCCAGCAGCAACCCCAGAGGCTGGTAAAGAGACGACTTTTGAGCAAATAAACCCGCTATATATTATCCTGTCGATAGCCGTGGAAACGTATTTCGAACCCCCTGATTTTCTCCACACTTTTCAGCCACAATTCTTTCCGGCTTCCATTCTTTCCCCACACTGGTAATAATACAGCACGAGAGCTGCATCCATCAACAAGCCTTGTGTCAAAGTAGCACCACTTATTCTTGCCCGCAACTCACCTGAGCGAGACCACAAAGAGCTGGCACACTCACCTATCTCCCCGGCCCTGTCTCCGCATGGCCACATGGAGCAGAATGTTTGTAAGCAACTTTTTCCATGCATATCCACATGTTAGGATTTTTCCTCGTATTTCGGAATGGCACACTTGCAACGCTCTCAGAATTATTTGAAAAAGAGATTTGCGACATTTGCGGCACATAATAAGGCTCCCGTTTCATCGCAGAATATCCGCATCCGTGTATCAGCGGGCTGCGGAGTATATTATCGCCAGCCCCTGATTCCCAAACCGTGTTCCTGGCTAACAATCGCACAAGGGAAAAAAAAAGCGGCTCAAGAAAGTCTGCGCAACACACACGTTCAGATGCCGATACAGTATAGAATTCAATCACGATAGACGTCCATTGTGCTCCGGATCCTGCTCTAGTGTGGACAGCTTTCATGCACACCAGACCCGTCTTGTCCTAAATACGAGCATTGTGCTGCGTTCGTGGACACCGTGCGTTCTCAGGACAGCAGACTGAAAAGCCTCTTTTTTTTGCCGGACGAGATACTGCTTGTGGATATTATCCAGTGTGGGCGGATTGAGCGTTCTCAGACCGGTTAGTCGTCCGTTGGTACAGTAGTGGGTGTCTCAAGCGGCTTCCTAAAAGACTCTAGGTTGAGGTACTTTGGTGGGAAAACGTTGCAGCAGGGATTTTCCAGGCGGCTGATGGTTCTTGTTGTCAGTGCCAACTCACGGGCTCGCCGACCAGTCTCTTCTGACGCGCAGCTTTTTCCAGCCATGTTTCAGATCCCCTTTTACTGCATGCAAACAGGCAGTGCTGGCCCACGCTCTCCACTGCACCGCTGCATGTCTCAGAGTCGTCTGACAGCTCGGTCTAAAACCCCGACGGCGCAAAAATACGCTGGGGTAGCGTCGCTCGTAGGACTCTGGGGCCCGTTCGACGTATGGAAGACATGTCACGCGCCGGAGACAAGCCGGATCCACCTGCAGCGCCAGGATCTAGCCCGCCGTTTCGAGAGAGCCCCTTTATCGGCGCCCGGATTGGGACACAGCTGTTTTGGGCTGCGACTGTGCAAAGGATGCGAGGCAAGGGCAAACACAGGAACCGTATTTGACAAAGAGCTGGAGGTGAGGTGTTAGTGAGAGAGAAGAACTTGTCGCAACGGGGCATTTTTGAGCTCAGAAACACGTGCTACACGGCTTGTAGAATACGCTTACTCAGCAGCTCCCCCAAGCTCTTCTCTCGGTGTTCTCTGCTCCATTTCCATCGCACTCGGCAAAGAACAAACAATGGAGCCTAAACTTGTTGCGGGTGAGCTAAAGTGTCTATTGGGGGTAGAGTTGGCCCCAAAGAGCCGAAACCACAAGAGCTTATTTGAGCCCACACTTTAGAGCCCGCTCAAGACAGAGAGAGAGTCAGTCTCCAGACACTCTCAGGATCCGAACAAAAACGGCCTCCTTTTCCACCTCTCACTTCTCCACGTTTGCAAACCACGTTTTCGACTCTTGAGTGCATAACCCCAGAGCAACACAAACACAAGCAACCGCATCTTCAACACAAGCCCAGTGTACTCACTCATCGATCCAGACACCTTCAGTGCCCTATCACCCTCTGCCAGCCCCAAAATACCCAGCAAGTTTGGCCACCCATTCTCTCTCGACCGGTCAAACAGCCCCAAAACCAGCACCTGAAAATCGGCCCAACACAGGTACTTATATACCCGCGCCCATCTCCACCCACCACACCACCAACGTCACCGCCCCGAAATGAAGCAATTGGTCGTCATGGTGGACCCCTCGGACCCCAACACAATCACAGAGTGGTACTGCTGCCAGTGCGGCGAGTACCACGGCAAGCCGCCCACCCGCTACGACTGCAAGCGATGCACCCACGGTTTGTGTCCTTACTGTCCTCGAAAGCGAGTCGGCGATGAGAAGCAGCGAGATTCGTGACGCATCTAGATGAGCAACTAGATGAGCAACTAGATGAACGAAGCGAATCTAGTTGAGAGTCAGTGGGTCGAGTCAATCACCGTCGAGTCAATCTCCGTCGAGTGAATCAGTGAGTCATGAGCCGAACCAAGATGAACCACATCCGGTCACGTGACTCACACCCCTTTTGCATAGCATAGCCATCTGGAATGGCCTGTATATATTTAATGATGAAGATGTATCTGCGGTAGCCTCGGTGCACTACCCCTGTGCCTGAGATGACCCTTTGCGTGAGAAACGCATTTCTGCAAATGCAGCTGCGATGCGGGGTTTAGCACAGCACGGGGTAATTGGGTGGAGAGAAGTGGATTTGAGGTGGGTGGACTTGTAGTGATTTAAGGCATGTGATGAGATTGGGAATTGTCATGGAACTGTTTCACAATCGAAATTGGTGCAATTGTTCCGGCCCCTGGCACGGGTGAACTACTGGTGCCAAAAAGTGCGAAGTTCAATGTGGTTGTATACAGGGCGTACACGTGGTGAATGATGGTCCTGAATCATCTCATTGCCCGGTACTGTATTTAATTCTTGCCCTGGCATAGTCTGCTTTTTATCGTGCGTACAGTAGCAAGCATGATTGTGGTGACGAGGCCCGCGAGTGTATTGGCATTGAAGCTGAGACCGTATTGAGGCATATGGTCAGAAAACCGTAATATCGATTAATAAGTAGTATCATCAGAATCAGAGATACATTCTTGATCGAGTGGTGTATTTTGTAGTTGACGTCGTTCCGTAGATCTGATTCAAGAGACACCCGAATACACACAGTCAATATTCTTGACTGAGGATGAGAATTATGATGTTGGGAGGAACTTGACATATATCGACGTCAGAAGATGAGATAATTACAGGATGGGGAGATGTAATGGGCCGAAAGATTTCTCTTCCATCTAGCTAATCATCATCACAGTTGTTCCAGTCAGTGTCGATACGCTCAGCGGACTCCTCGTCTTGTCCTTGCCACAATTGTAAGCATCGGAAGATACTCGCTCAACCGAACCTACAGACCAAGCGAGATAAAGATAAAGACAACAGATACAGTTACAGTAACTCGATACTGTGTGCAATTCCGACACTTTCACATCACCATGGCTCACACGGGTTGCATTCACCAGCAGAGACCACTTCATCCAGCAAGAAGAGAGTGATGGAGCGGCGTCTTCAGCTTACGTCTCTTGACGAGCTGGCGTGATTCTTAAAGCGCCCGATTCTACTTGGCTAGATGTTACGACTTCCAATCTCCTAATGTGTCCATACCGTATCTCGAACGGCCTCATCTCGCGCACTCCTATATCGCTCAGCCACACTCAATCTGTTCACCCCACATCATCCAAGTATCCCATCCATTCTATTATATACTATAGGTGGCACCCGACCACCATTTTTGTACGACTAATTACTGCACAAACATGGAGTCGTCAAACTCGCCGCCGTCGCTCTCATCGTCACTGCCCTCGATATCCTTGAACACAGACACAGACGGCACTCGTTTCATGTCGTGTGGAGAGGACGAAAACACGGGGCCAATCTTGTCGATCCACCGGTTTCGTTTGTCCAGCAGCACCCGCAGCCCCGGTCGCTCCTGAGGAACAGCCCCGCCATTGCTGGCCTGCTGCTTCTTCTTTTTCGACTTGGGGTTGCGGATCCGCTTGAGATAGGCCTGGTCGACCTGCTTGTCCAAATCCTCGAGAATCTGGCGGAACTCCTGGTACGCCATCTGCTCCTTGACAATCGGCAGCAGAATGCGTTTGCGCGCCTGGTTGGTCTTGTGCACCTGGCGCAGCTTTTTCTGCAGCACGCGCATCTGCTGACAGATTTCGTCGTCCTCGCGGCCGTGCACCCAGTCAATCTCCAGGTCCTCGTTGGTCTCGTCGTCGTCCAGATCGTCCATCAGGTCCATCTCGTCCTCGCGCTTGGAGAACCGCTTGCCCTGCTTCTTCTTGTTCACGTCCATGATGCCCACGTACGTGAACTCGCGCTTGAGCCGCTGCTCAAGCGTCAGATAGTCGCCCTTGGCGGTCGCCACCTTCCAGCTGGGGTTGATGAGCGGGCTCTGGGGCGGCGACGTGGACACCGTGGCGGCCGGAGTCGCACTGCTGCTGTTCTCGTCGTCCTTGGGCTCCTCCTTGATCTCCTTCTTGTTGGGGTCCGGCAGGAGTGCAGACAGCAGACGCGACGCCAGAGGGCCGCAGCTAATGTCCGAGTTCTCCAGCACGTCGTCGACCAGATCCTCGCTCTTGCCCTTGGGCTCGATATCTACGAGCTCCGTTTTCGGGGGCGGCGAGAACCGAGACGCCGACGCGGCATTACCGGCAGCAATCCCGGCCTCCGCGTCCTCCGCGGCCCACGCGTCAGTGTAAGGAGGACCCAGCGGAGGCACGAGATAGGGCGAGATCTCGGCATCTTTACCAGTGGCGTAAAGCGGCGCTCCGGTGGCTCCCAGAGGAATAGACTGCTGCAGAAGCACAGACACGTCTTCCTCGGAGAACGGCCGGAAGTAGGGCTCAATCGCGGTGGCAAAGGTCGAAAACTGCACCTGGTTGGGCGGTTTGGCCCGGGTGTAGTCCTGGTCCGGAATGGGGCCGGCCAGCTGGTCCTTGAGGTCCGTGGTGGGGTACGACGCCACGCCGTACTTGAGCTTGAGCGCCTCCTCGCCGGTGTACGGAATGGTTTTTTCGTCGTAGAGATTGAGCACCGACAGCGGCAGGGTCTGGGAGTCGACAAACTCGGACTTGGGGTTCTTTTCGTACTCCTTGGGCGAGCCGTCTCCGGGCGGCGACGTTTGGATCGTCGTCAGGTCGCTGTCAATGTTGAGTTTCACCGGCTCAATCTTCTTTTCCTCCACCACCTCGTCCACGTCTTCCATTTTGATGTCTTTCTCTTCGGTCTGAGAAGAGCCAGAAGCTGCTGCCGCTGCCGTAGACGACGACGACGACGTTGACGACGATGAGCCGTTTCCGTTACCGTTGCTGTTGCTGTTGCTGCTGCTCTGCTTGGGTCCCTTACCCTTGCCCTTTCCAACACCCTTGCCTCCGCTCTTTCCTCCCTTTCGCACCCGGCTGCCCACCGTCTCGTCGATGGCCCGAATCACGGCCTTGTGGTTCTCCAGCACCCCTCGAGTTCGCTGCCGGATCTGCCGCAGCTCGTTTTGTAGCTCCACCAGCCCGTTAACCGAGACTCGTGCATCTTCCGACAGATCGATGCCGTTGGTCTTGAGAAACGAGTTGGGCAACGTCAGCGCGTTCTGCAGCCGTTTGAGCAGCAGCGCGTCCGTGGGCGGCGGCGACGCGGGCTTGGAGTCCGGCTCCGCAGACGACACCGCATGCGATCGAGATCGTCGACTGGCCATGTTGCGGAATGTTGCGGCGTGGTGTATTTAGTCGGTTTGTGCGGCCCGTTCTCGTCAGATGTGGCTGAGCTATGCTGTCGTAGTGTCGCTGTTTTGCCCGGCAAGTTGTGTGTCTCGTCACGGCCTTTTGGTTTTTTTTGTCCTCCTCGTAGGCACGCCGTTTTTTTCGAGCCTCGTGTGATGGGTCGACGCCTCCTCCCAAAACCTGTGGGTTAGGGTTGCGTGAGAAGGTTGTGGAAGTTGACCCTTCATACCAGTCATTTATTAAACTCTATGCGGGGTGGAGTAATGGGGCAGTTGTGGGTGACAAAGCTGATATTGGTGTCGTTTATTTTCCTGACTGTCGGGCTCGAAAAGTGTTGGTCTACGTCTCTCCATGATGACTAATCGTGTTTGGCGTCCGGGTAACTGAACCTTGTTTTGACCACGCCATGCTCCAAACCTTGTTTTGAGGGGTTCAGATAGGGCAAGGGGAGCGGAACCTCCGTGGAGTGGTGATGTAGAGGGTGTGGATTGACATGGGTTTGATGTTGGGGTGATTTCGAGAAGTGTTTAGTTGGGGTTGATGAAACGAAATTGAAAAGAACGTTCATGGTGGCTTGGATTGTCTTGCCGGCCATCTCGGTTGAGCGGTTTCGGGTGTCCCTGCTCATCTTCCGTAGTTCTTGTATGTCTTCAAGGACTTCGAGGACATTTGACCAAGGTCGAGAGTTGCCAAACTCGGTTCAGCTTAGCTGAGAGTTATAGTGTCATTCGCGGTACAGGATGGGATCAGTATCTTATTGTTTCAGAACATGCCGTGTAACAGTGTATGTCTTGTCTTGAGCCAGGATGTGTTTTATTGGCTCAGTAACATTGGTAACACATCTAGGTGTCCAAAAGGAAGATTCTGGTTGAGTTCCTCACATATCGAGTACAGGAACAAGTACTTGTACGTACCGATACTCGTACGGTTCTTGGACTCTCCCTGGAGGGTTCGCTCACTACTTGTACAAGTACTTGTAAGAGCTTGCTTGCAATCTGCAAGAGGAGTGACTTGATCGCTCGTATTTGAAAGACACTTGCGGGAGCAAGACAGGGTTTTTGGGCTTCTTTCTTTGACATGAGACCAGCTTGACGAAAAACTCCGGATGACATGCCCATCCCATTCAGAAGACACAACAGCATTTCAGGGATCAACACATTCAAAGGAAGCAAAAGTCTGTGGGAATGAGAAACCATGAGAAACCACAAAACGACTCAAAAATGCGTTCATATTGTATATCTACGACACAACATTAGCCTCTTCCAACTTGAACTTGGACCCACCTGCGCTTGCTCAACAATGTGCAATAGAGGTCATATCCGGAAACTGCAGAAACTGTCATTACAGCAGAGGGGAAATCAAAATCCTCAAATAGCTGGAACTCATTTGCTCACATTTCTATGTACTTTTACGCTGGGATTATGCCCTGACTTGTGACGACTACTCCCGACAAGCTCCCCCAAATCCTCTCTCAGGCTCTTCTCGGATACTCGCAAGAGTACCGCTGTTTGGTGGAGACCGATTTGGGGGACTCGACGCCAACAACATGCTGTAGTGAAGTCTCTCAATCTCGGCGTCTTTATCATACAGCAAGTTTGTCATCTGCTCCAAAACCGCCTCCTGGTTTTCGATCACAACCCGCATCTCCTGTACCAGCTGGTGGTGGAAGTCCGTGACCAGGTACTTTGGCGGCTGTTCTTCCAGGGCCTTTTTCTTCTCGTGCTCTTGTTTGGCCTTGCGTTGTTTGCGGGCTGTTGGTCCAAACTTCTTGCGGATCTTGGCTGCCAGACGGTCGGCTCGCGACGGTCCAATGTTCCACTTGCCAAACAGAATCTCGCGCTGGTCTCGGATCGTCGGCCGGTTGGGGTCCACGACTGGCGTCCGCTCTTCGAGCTGAGGATCGTTATGGACTTCGAGCAGCTCGTTGAGCGTCATGAGGTTGGGCTTCGAGTTGAGACCCGTGTTGAACTCGTTGACGGTGGCCGCCTGGATGGTCGTCGCGTTGACCAGCGGGTTTATAGGACCGTTGTATCGCGGTGAAGAGAGGACGACTGTGACTCCAGCTGCTGCTTCTCTCGGAGTTCCGTCACTGCGATAAGTGCCCAAAACATCACGAACGATGGAGCCCCGTGGCGCCGTGGAGCTGTTGATCATAAGTGGTGGCGTCAAGCCATGGAGCGAAGAGCGAGGCCGACCACTCATGGTTCTCTCGGTGCAAGAGTGAGGAGTGCTTTTAGAGTGGTTCGTTTAAGGTGGTCCTGTGGACATGTGTATACACCGACTGAGATGGGGAGCATTGGAGGGGGTTTGAAGCCACTTGAAGCTGGCAGAAGTGGCTCTATGGACAGAAACAATGTCAGCGTGTATCAGTTACAACAGAAGTAGTTTTGGTGACGGATCCTTCAGGTGTTGACGAGCTGTCTCATTTTCAGCCACATGCTCCAGAAGCGTTAGTTTACACATTCTCAGTAGAACCATCGTAACAGAAGTGAAACCAATACACACTCTCAGATTGTACAAGTAATTGACTCAAAGCTCTCTGCTTCTCCAAATCTCCTTACTTGTAGAAAGCTGATCGCCCAAAATGTTTCAACTCAGTCTGCCTATCGTATCGGCAACGAGAACCGAAACCAGACATAGCAGCAGGACTGTATACCTTCAAGCTCAAACATTGGACTCAGCTTTAGTCCTTCCAGGCGATGTATACCATTCAATGCCTTCTGCCAGATATGGCCTTGTAGACAGCCAAGAAAAAACACCCGTCATCGCACCATCCTTACCAAGGCTTATCGAGTCCTACGAAATCATTGCCTGTGTCGCACCAGCGCAAACCATCACTCCACTCCACCTCACCAAGTCTCCAGTATTGCGTCGATACTGCCTCTGTTGCACCTCACACTCTCACACCAAACAACACTCACTCCTGACCACCACTCACTCCTGACCACCACTCACTCTCCACAGATCATCTCATCACCATGCAGGAACATGCAGCCTGCTGTCGCTCCACCACAAACCTACAAGGTCTCGTTTTGTTTCTAATAATAATACCACAAAATTTTATACACTACATAGCCTTGTCTTCTCCCTCTAGTTTGCGTGCAAACGGAGAGCAGGCCTCGTCCAGACATCTAATGTCATTGTTAACCGCCAGACTCCCGTCCGGCCTTTCGACCGCGCCGAGTTTATCTGTTGACAGGGAAATATCGCCAGATTCGAGCCTTGCAATCTCCACTTCCAGTGGCAAACAATCCTCCCATGGGGCTAGGCGCCACACTGATAACCGAGTTTCGATGACCCTGCAGCATGAGCTGCACCTGGCCAGTTCGGGGGTCCCAGAACTGCACTCCTCGGTCCTTGGAGCCAGACAGAATCCACTGACCGTCCAGCGTGCTGGCCACACTCAGAACAAAGTCCTTGTGTCCACACAGCGTCTTGACACAGACGCCGCCCCGCTGATTGGCCTGGATGCCTCGGGGAGCCTGCAGCTCCCACAGCTTGATGGTCTTGTCCAGCGAGCCGGAAACGAGATCCATACCGTTGGGGGTGAAGGCCACACTGTAGACGGAGTCCTTGTGTCCGTCGGGGGCCTCCAGACGCTCGACCAGGAAACCCGTGGAGGTGTCCCAGATTCGAACAGACTTGTCCAAGCTGCCTGCAGCCACAAACTTGCCGTCGGGCGAGATGGCCACCGTGGTGACGCCGTCCTCGATCGACAGGGTTAGGGTACACTGGCCGCTCTCAATGTCCCACATTCGAACCGTTCGGTCGCCGGAGCCCGAGGCAATGTGTCGGCCGTTTCGCGAAAAGTCCAGCGAGTAAATGTCCTGCTCGTGGCCGGTGAACACGTGCCATATGCTCTGCGACTTGATGTCCCACACTCGGATCTGCTTGTCCTCGGCGCCGGTGGCCAGGTACTTGCCGTCTGGCGAGAAACACACGGACCGGATGTACAGGTCGCCCTCACGGTCGACCGAGTCGTCCTGCAGTCGGCAGATAAGCTGGCCGGTCTGCACGTCGAAAATCTGGGCCGACCGGTTGCAGCCGGTGGCAATGTACTTGCCGTCGGCGGAGAACCGCACGCAGCACACGACCGAGTTGTGGTCCAGCGACTGCACGATGTCCACGTCCAGCAGTCGTGGTGCCCGCTGGTTGTAGACCACAAACCAGTCGGCCTTTTGCTTTTTGAGCTCCGGAGGCACCCGCTCAATGTCCATATCGCCCAGATAGTTGCCCATCTCCTCGGGGCTCTGTTGCTGCTGCGGGGGCTGCTGCTGCTGTGGGGGACCCTGCTGTTGCTGCTGTTGCTGCTGCTGTTGCTGCTGCTGTTGCTGCTGCTGCTGCATCTCCTGGGGAGCCACCTGGGGAGACACCTTACCAGGCACAGGGGTGGACACCTGCCGCTTCTTGCTGTTAGGCGAGGCCATTGCGCTGTTGACGGGAGGCCCGTTGTGTGGCGACGACGTGTATCCGTTGGCGCCCACGTAGCCGGAGTAGGGCTGGGGCTGACCGGGTTGACCAGGCTGGGGCTGGCCAGGCTGTCCCTGGGGAGGAGCCAGAGACGAAGTGCCGGGCTGGCCGGACATGATGCCGCTGAACACGTTGGACGATGGTCGCAGCAGCGAGGGGGGCTGGCCCTGCGAGGGGGGCACACCGCCCATGTGGTGGGCCTGGGCCTGGGCCTGCTGCTGGGCCTGAGCCTGCTGTTGGGCCAGAGCCTGCTGCTGAGCGGCCTGCTGCTGAGCAAGAGCCTGTTGCTGGGCGGCCTGCTGTTGGGCAGCTCGTGCCTGCTGGTCCTGAGCCTGCTGGTTCTGCTGCTGCTGTTGCTGTTGCTGCTGCTGTTGCTGCTGCTGCTGCTGGGAGTGTGCGGGGTTGGCGGCGGGTCCGCCCCGGGCCTCCAGCTCGCTCTTGAGCCGCATGATTTCCTCCTCGTAGCGCTCCTTCATCTTGCGGTGCGCCATTTCCAGCTCGTAGACAGACTGCCGAATCTGGCCCAGATCCGACGTCTGCTGGTTGACCTTGACGTCAAACTCGTCCTTGTGCAGCCGGTAGACAGAGGCCTCGTTGGTGACAGAGTCGAACTCCTGCTTGATGGCCTCCAGAAGCTCGTTGAGCCGTTGGCCCGGTGCTATTACTTGTTGGGGGAAGCTCATCTGGGTTAGTATTGTAGGGCAGACGTCGCTGACACAAAAAGAAGCTGGCAGAGAGGGAGAGAGAGAGAGAGAGAGAGAGACGTTTTGCGCCGTGATTTTGGGTCGTGTTAAGTGCGTGAAAGTGGCGATGCAGTGGTACGGTAGGCACCCGCTGAAGGCACCATCATCGGCAACAACGGCATCAGAGGTAACGTGAGCGTGACGACTGCGGACACGTGTTAGGATGCAATCCTGGCCTTGTGCTGCGATGACGACGCGTTCCGACGACCCACACGTGATGAATGCCACCCTTTGGTTTTGTGTAATCATCATCACCGATTACCATCACCAAAAAACAAAACCATCACCAACCATCATCTGTCATCATCAATCACGCATCGCGGTCGGGCATCGTCTGTCGTCCATCCACAGGCGGCCATCACGCTTCCACCATCACCATCCATCCATCCACGCGGCATGATCTCTGTGTCGTTGTGTTTGGGTCCCGTGTGGAGTTTTTGTGTCGTGTACCTTGTCGTGACATGGCCCAAGGGCGAAAAGAGCCGTTTTGTGGCCGGGTCGTCCGTGGATGTGTCTGTCTGTGTGTGTATGCGTCGTCGCATGCGTCTCTGCGCGCTTTTCCGTTTCACCGGATACTCACCTTATCCTATTGTACAACTCGTTGATGGCTCAAGCACAATTGCCAATTGTCGATGATACACCTGCAGCGCTGAAAATGAGTAGTGCTGTGTTGTGTGAGAAACAAGCTCCAAAGATGTAGTGCAAGGTCGGGTAATTCTAAAAGATGGCTGTCATGCCCCGTTGGGCCTGCATGGGTTAGGGCGCAACCTTGTTGGCACCATCGTCGAAAAACAAGTGGGGGGGAACCCAAGAGGGGGCTCTCAGACGCACAACCTTATTTACGGTTTGCCCGTCTGAAATAGAGTGACTTTTGAAATAGGCTCCGCAACTTTAACCTTTGGGAGCGGCTACTCCATGTCCGGTATGACGTTTGTGAACTTTCGCACGCTGGGACTTTGGGGCAAGGGGTAGAGTTAGAGTTCCCAGGTACTTGTATACGCCGAGTCTAAAGTAAACGCCTAAAGAGGTTGGGAGATAATGCCCCAGCCAATCGCGGCTCAGAGCCTCAAGATTGTCGGGGCTCTCCTGTAGAGCTCTAAACGCCACTTTTTCTACCCTAACCCGCATGTGGTGATGCACGCTGCGGGTAGCGTTTTTGAGCGGGATGGGGGTCCCGGACACAAAACCACCACTGCAGCCCACACGAGATGGGACTGCATAGAATGCGACATTGGGTCTGGTGTATGGAGGTGATACGATGCGGTATGCGAAAAGAGCGCTAAAGCTGGGATCGTGGCTAGGCCCTAAACAGGGGTGTTTGGGGCGGTTCGGAGGTGATGCCCGTATGGATTCGCTTCCAGAATCCAGCAGGGGAGCACCGCAAGTTGAACATCCATCGAAGACGGTCCGAGCTGCTTCATTGATGGGTTTCTGCTTGACAGAGCTGTCATCATCAAAGTCGGGGTTTCAAGCGACACGCAGTTCGAGTCCTCGTGACGTACATGTGACTAACGATTGGCTCAGACGTGGTTCAGACGTGGTCCAGACGTTGGCACTAAGGCTTAATGGTGGCCATTTGTGGCGAACTGACTGATTGAAGCAGTAAATAGTGCACAATTATGAGTGCACAATTATGAGTGCTAAGTACCGGTAGTGGCAAACATCACAGCATAAACACAGACACCACCTTATTTCGTGATGTTCACAATAACGAGTGACCTCCATCAATAACAACGCTACAAGAAACTCGACTACACCATCACACTCCCCTAACTCACCCAATCACTCCAATACCAATATATCCAAGATATAGTCCATTATAAATACTATTTACACTGTCGTTGTACAGAACCTCGCCTAGAAAGTTCATCCCGTCAGTCTTCCCAATGTCCATACAGATACTTCCAGTCCTCAATCTCTTCCACGTTGAGCCGCAGCTTCTCTTTGTGCAGCTTGACGGCCTGTCTTCCTAGACACAGTCGAAGAGGCGGTTTGGCACAATGAGCGGCTTCCCACACAGTGGCGGCCACGAGATCCACAAACGTGACCTCGGTAGTATCTCTCGACACCACTGGAGGGAGCTCTTCGACTTTTCGCTTCTTGGGGACAACCGGTTCGTCTTCGACTCGAGGTTTCGTGCAGGGCACATAGGTCACGTGGGGCTGAACAGGCCGCTTGTCTCGCAGTTGCTGGGCCACTAGCACGCCGTAAATGGCCGCGGAGTCCGCATATGCCGCCGGCAGCTGTCGTTCTTCAACTGCGGGCAACGGAGGATGCAATAACGACGTCAAAGGCGTTTCTGAGCGCGTCAAGGGCGTGTGCTGACTCATGGGACTGTGGTGACTGAGCGGCGTCTGCGAGTGCTGACTCAGCGGCGTCTGGGAGTGGTGCATGGGGGTCAGGTTGTTCATGACGGGCGAATGCTGAGGGTTGAGGGGCGTGTGGTGGCTCATGGGCGAGTGATGACTAAGAGGACTGCCGACCATGGCCGAGTGATGACTCATCGGACTGCTCACCATCATCGGGCTGCCCATCTCGCTATCCACTAGCGCTGCCACGGGATTGCCTCCTCGTTCATGAAGCATTGACGACTCCAGAATCACGACATTGACCAGTCCTTCATTTTCCAACGCCAGCGTCTCGGAGAAGCCGTCAATGGCAAATTGCGATGCGCACAGAGCCCCCAATCCAGGAGCCCCCAAAATTCCCAGGGTTCCGGTTTTGTTGATGATCACCCGTTTGTCTGTGCAATTTCGGTTTTTCCAGGCCGCCAAAATCGCCCGGCAAACGATGAAAACTCGGCCGAAATTGTGCGAGAAAGTTGCCCGCAGCTCGTGCTCATGCTGCGTTTCTCCTGGCCCAACCACCCCGTGCTCCTCCAAGTTCACCACGACTTGCGGAAGAATTCCAAAAATCACCACGCAGCGGTTGAGCAGCTCATTGACAATGTTTTCTCCACCTCCGGGGAAAACAGCCACGGGAATCGAGGCGCGAGCCTCGATGATGGGGCCGGGTAAACCGTTCAAGGTGACGGTCGAAATGTTGATTTCCGGACGCGGATCACCGGTCTCGGTCCACTCAACCACAAAAACCCGGTCGCCCTTGACAAGACAGGTGCTGACTAGATGCGGGGTGATTTCGTCGCGGGAACCGAAGACCATCCACAACAGCGGGTCACGTGACTGCCCGTCGCGCGGCGGGAGGCACGTTTCTGGGAACGTGGTCATCGTCTGGTTTGGGTCGTTTCTGTGGAGAGAGTGGTGATGTCGGACATGTTTCGGTGTGGGGTTAGGTTTGCATGCATGAGGGAAGCGCGTCTGCAGGTGTCCATAATGGGCAAAATAAGGGGTGTAGAAGGTGGAATAGGGCCCTAACCCTGGGATTTCGGAGGAAATAATACCGGGTTTGAGCAGTGGGTTTATTTTTCTTGGCGCTGGACTTGCTGATTATGGTTGAAAACGACTGGTCCGTTCGATCCAAAGTCGATGCAACCCTAATTAGAATATGCCACAAACAACCAGATGCGCGAACCTAATATCATGCGAGATGGATGGGAGGGTAGTTGGGAGTTTGTGGGAGCTGTACTTGGGGTTTAGTTGGGGTGGCACTCTGACATCAGCACAGTAATAGGGACAGGCGTGAACGTTCAGGTTTACTGAAATGTTCGATTATTCATAAGTTAGGCAGATGTTGGCCTGTCAAGAGTCGTAGAGAGAAATCTATGGAGACTGATATCATTGGCTACAAGCATGATATGATGGGAAAGCTGGTTGGGTGTAAATCGCTTCTGTTACTGTGGGAGACTGATTTTTCTTCGTTCCACTCAACCAAGATGCGTTTTATTATCGATTATTGCCAACTTTGACTTCATCAAATTTGTCAGAAGCAGTTGTCGAGATGGTGATACGAGTTCAAGAATGCTCCTGTGGAAGAGAAGGGATAGACATTACTACAACAAGTGCTGTGTGAGCAGACTGAGTTGAGTACAATTGTTTCTAGGCAATATATTCTGCGGGTATCCTCGGTGAGATCAACACAAGAAGTCAGACATTTATACAACGGATAACATCCAGACTGGACTCAGTAAGGGTAGCTCCGACGAATTCACGAACACGTTCCACTCACGGAGTAAGATATGAGATGGATCGGGGTCACGTGACTGGCTTATTCTTTGATTTAAGGAAGTTCATTCAGCTCTACGTTGCGCAACAGACATCTCTCAGACCAATGTTGTAGTTACTTATGGTCAGCCCACAAGTATTGTAAAGTAGAGTGTTACAAGTCTCAGCAGGTCTCAAAAGTACTGGACCAAGTCGAATAAAACCCAAGAGCATTTCAAGTCACTGTCCACAGTTGCATAGAGTGATACTCGCACAACAGATGTAATGAGGACTATCATGTAACTTGGTGACATTACTGATATTAGACTCTTCTAGTGAACTTCTTCAGGAGCCTTGGCGTGCCACTCATAGTACAGTAAAGAGAGGGTCCGACCATGGGATACGCAAGATCTTAGAGGCCCGCCCTAAATCCTCGACGAGATGTATGTACTGCACTGCTCTTCAGTCATACTTACTACGAGTACACCTCTCGGTTGTTTCTCTACATCAACTACAACCCTGTAAAATAATTTATTCGTGCTCGTCTCACTTCATGCTCGTGTCACCTGTCCTGTTGACACCGCCGCCGAGATCGACAGACCGATTGACAGGTGTCAGAACAACGCTGTAACACGACATGTGTCAGATATCGACAGCAAAGGAGGATTCGATACAAACGCGCCGGCACAAATCGCCACCCAAATCACCTCTCTGACTAGGCAGAAATGGCTTTAACATACTCCTGTCGATAAGGATTATCATCCACCGGTCGAGGCAAAGCGACCCACTTGGGTTCGGCCTGAAACAGCCGCATGGTATGGACGTAGTTCTTATCAGACAGGGTAAATCGATGGTAGATTCCCGAGGGCAGAATCAGCAGGTCGCCGGCATTGAGCTTGGCTCGAATCCATCGGTCCTGTTTGTCTCGAACATCAAAGTACCCCTCGCCGTCCAAAATGTACCGGATCTCCTCGTCCTCGTGAAGGTGCTCCTCGTAGAAGACCTTGAGTTTTTTCTCGTAGTTTTCCTGGCCGCCCATGGCCTCCGGAGTGATGGTCACCTCGTCTCGGTTGGTATAATTTCGCTCCTTGGCCAGTCGGTTGACATCCTCGACATCGGGGTAATGGAACGCCAGAACTCCGATTTTCTCGAGCTGCTCGGCCGACACGGGCTCGCCGGAGTCGTGCGCGGCGCATTGGTCCACAGAGGCGTCGTTGTCGTGGTAGTAGAACTTCATGGTGGTGTGTGTGAAGAAAGACGGATTCTACACGCTTCGAATTTAGGCGCTTGTACCGTGGCTTGCGAGCATAATACATGCACGTCACTGCACGTGGAGAGAGATGGCAGGAGTAGCTGGAGGGGGGAGTAAGAGTAGTAGGACGATTGAAAGTAAATTAATTGGTAGCTAGAGCGATGGAGAGCAAAACGCAACTTTCAAAATTTCAATTGAATTCCTGGAATATGTTATTTATCGCTTACTAATACCAGGTGGGGAAATAAAGTTGAGATAGATGTGATTGGTGAAAGAGACCTTGGGCACGTGGGGACGGGCTGCTTAGTCAATGGTGGAGTCACGTGGAGCGGAGTGGTCACGTGATGATACTGATGAGCCATCGACCTTCGACTCGAATTCTGATGATTCCAAGAGTGTATACACATCTCTGAACGACGTAATATCACTCAATTGACCTGATATTCTTTTCAGACGACTTTTGTGAGCTCACCGAACCGTTCTTTACTACCTCACTCCCAGGTTCCTCCAATTTCCACCAATTCCCCGATTTGTTCTGAATTGATTCCTTTTTTCAATTTTCCAATTGTTCTGAACTGATTCCTTTTTTCAGAAATTTCTTTTTATTTTTTTATTTTAATGCAGACCACAACCACACCACTTTTCCTGCTGCTTCGATGAGAGCTGCACGGTCTCCTTGGAGCGAGAATGGTTGCCTATTTGTTGGGTCCTCATCGGTCGTTTTCATTTCCGATTTCATTTCGCTTATTTGAGATGCCCTGAACAAATGGGAACCAACATATCTTCCCTGGAAAGAGGTCTTTTTGCACTGACGGTATACCATCTTATAGCCCCGCTTCTGCTGATTACAATGGTGCCGTTTATTCAGCTCTACAACCAAAACTCCGCCCACCACCGCCATTCTTGCTTAGTCATGAACCTCGCGATAAGTACGACCCTGCTGAAAGCTACGACACAATTTCCAAGTGTCGCACACCTCGTATCTCTTGGCAAGACCGATGCGATGACTCACAGCAACCTACGTGCGGCCGAAATGGTAGCAACTCTGTTTAGGCTTGGTTTTCTTGGAAGATCCGGCTGGCTTGGCGGCGATGAGTTGCTCAGGGGTTTGGGTAGTTGACAGCGAGGTTTTATGTGGCCCAGAGATGACGAGGAGCAAGTGTCTGAGTTGACAGCTTCAATTTCCATTTACCTGGGCTTCTTGTGCGTCCAAGTCCGGATTCAAACAGGCATGTGGTGGAATTCCGGCAAATTTGCACGGGATTGAGTTGGTTGGGTCGAGCAGGATGGAGGCAGGTTGGAGGTAGGGAAGAATGGGCATTCGGAGTTTTTGAGGAGGCTTGAAGGGTTTATGTTGGAGTGTGAGTACTTTTGGAGTTGGTGTAGACAAGTGCTCGTCTGAGTGACGCCTTGGTAAGACACCCTCACTCTCCATATCCCTCTGGCTACCCCACAGCAATAAGCTACAAGTTTATCTCGACACTAAGACGGGCTAGAGACTATTTTTTTGAGATGGATTTGGGGGTCGACTGTGAGATGGTGTGTATCGCAAGAAGGGCAGGTATGAAGTAAGTGGCGGCACCAACAAGACCGCGGTTTTCCGGAAATCTGATTATTCAGCAGAAACTCCGAGATTCTCGTTTAGAACAGCCAAATCGGAACACCGGTTCGCCTTCAAAACACATCTTTTTCTCACCTTGCATTCTCGTTCTCGCTCTCTCGCTCATGCATGTCGGGGGTTGCTTATATGCACCTCAACAACGTCCCTGCACATGGTGGAGGCAAGACAGAAATGGGAACAAGTCCGAAAAAAAAGGTGGACAAGAAAAGTGACAAGGCCCAAAGGGGTATTGAAAGCGGCCGGTGAGGGGTGGAGGGAGAAGGGAGTAGACGGGTGCAAACCGTGTAATAAATAACCAGAAAAATCATAGCTCTTCGTAGAGGTGAGCGCCGTGTGCTGTGTAATTTTCCCCCATTTATCCACTAACAAATCCACTAGTGCCAATTCATGTTGTATAGTCTCGCCCTTCATCACCATGACTACCGACATTAAGCTCGGAATTATACTTCCAAATTAACTTTGGGAAACTCTACCTCACATGATCTGGGTGGTGACAAGAGAGAGCTGTGTAACTCGTCCTCCACTCCACACACACACATGTCTCCTGTCTGTGCCACAAACACCCACCATGGATAAAAGTGGCTGGCTACATGTGCGCAACAAGCGCAAGGTGAGTGTGCCGTCTGCGTGGTCGCAGCAGTCGTTTCTAACGCAGTCGTGGAAAAAACAGTGGGTGGTGCTCCGGGCCCAGGCTCTGTCCGTGTACAAGGACGAGCGCGAATACGAGCCCGTGCGGGTCATCCCCGCCGAGGAAATCATGTCCGTGGCGCATCTGGACGACCTCAACTTTGCCGTCTTCACCTCCTCCATCAACCACCACTTCAAGAGCGACTCGAGAGCCGACGCAGAGTCGTGGGTGGCTCAACTCAAGGAGGTCGGCAAGCGGGCCGCAGACAATGTGGTGGACGCGCAGAAGCGAGAGAGGGCAGCGTCATCGACCACAAAAGGCCACGTTGAAATCCCCATCGTCGTGGACACGTGTCTGGTGGCCTCTCCACACTCGCAGCTGCACTCGTACTCCAACCACCCGCACAGCCCCCACATGGACGCCGCGGCTCACTCGCACACCGAGTACAGCGGCGACGACGTCTTCTCGTCTCAGAGCGAATGGGACGACGACAAGTCGCCGCTGTCCAAGAGCCCGATCGGCGAGCTCCAGGGGTTCCACGACTCGTTTGGCAAGCCGGACACAAAGACCAAACCGCCGAAAATCTCCACAAACAGCCCCCCGCAATCGTCCGGACCCTCGCCGACGTCGCCCACACCTCCCAGTCCGTCCAGAAGCTCGCTGATCGCCGAGGGACCGCTCCTGAGACTCAAAAAACGCTACAACCAGTGGCAGCGGCAGTACGCGGTGCTGACGGTGGACGCGCTGAGCTTCTACAAGTCGCAGAGCTCGGCGCAGCAGCACAAGAAACCGATCAAGACGATCGCCGTCGACCAGCTGCTGGACGTGGTGGAGCTGGACCCGCTGTCGAAATCCAAGCCGTTCTGCATGCAGCTCATCACGCCGGCCAAACGCATCCGCTTTTCGCTGGACTCGGAGCCCGAGCTCACAAAGTGGCTCGTGGCGATAAAAAGCATCGCCAAGGAGGATTTCACCAAGGGGGAGGTGATGGAGGGTCACAAGCTGAAGACTTAGGGTCATGAGGTCAAGACTTGGACGTCATTGACAGTCACTAGGTGAACAACAATGAGGAGGAGACCCTACACTACCTTGGCAACCTGGACAGCTTTGGAAACTACGACCCACCTCAGAATCTACAATCGCAAGAGTCACAACTCTAGACACTACAATCAGAAGGATACGAGACCCAGACACTAATGGACTTTGCATATACATACAACAAAAGACACACTTAATGAATCATTGAGGGGGAGGGGGGAGAGACGGTGTTTGAAAAAGTGTACTGTTCTTGTGGGATCAATAGAGGAATCTAGCGACTGTCTAGAATAGCTTGGTCTAGATCCTCCAAGTGCTGGTAAGGCAGTTTTGGAGAGCTCTGGCATCTTCGTAGGCCTCCAATTGACGTCTCGGCCACTCTGCGAAACACGTACAGTTCTCCCCTTCTCAGATCATCCAATTTAACCCCTACCATCTAATTATCCCTTTTTTCTCGATTTAATCCATTATTTTGCAATCTAATGGACCCTAAAAAAGCCCCTATTTACGCTTCCCCTTAATTCCGTCTATTTCCTGCACTGCTGCACTGCCCCTGTCGTCCACATGTCTCGTCTGAACCCTGCAGCGTCTCAAGCCCATGAAACACAACAAAGTCCGTCTCACTTGGTCTCTGCATGTTCAGAATGTAACGGAGTTAGTGTGAATTTCGGGAAATGTAATTGTTCGAAAAATCAGATTAATTCGATTTATTTGCTAAAACTCGATTTTAATCACAGAAAATCGAATCAATTGGATTTAATCGCAGAAAATCGAACTAATTGAATTTAATCGCAGAAAAAAAGAAAATCAACCACTTGAACTACAATCAATCACAGCCGCCTGATATACCCTGGTGCTCGAATCCAAGAATGTGGGCAAGCCTGCATATACCAGATTTCGTTTCCCAAGTCACATGACCTCCCAAGTCACATGAGCAACCTAAGACACCAATTTCAGCGCACTGTCTCAGCCGTGTACATCTGTGCGGCTAAGTTTTGAGTGGCAAATCTGGGAGCCTGAGCCAGTCTTGAAAATGGCGCAAAAATCGAAATAAAATGGCCGTTTCGTTTTTGTGTCGATTGACAGCTGTCGTACTGGTTTTGCCCACTTCTGACAGCCACATTTCTCTTTGTTTTGGTCCAGTTGCCATGGTTACTGCCGACGCACGCGACACCTGTTCGTGGTGTTGAACAGAGAACGTGGGAGCGTCAATATGGCTTGAAATCGTTAACAGAAGCCGCCGTGTCGCTCAGGTCGTTCTACAACTCTACAGCCGTTGACAGATTACAGCTACAGTACAGCGTACAGACACGGTGGGCTGATGTTGTGCGACAGATACGACAGATGCGACATGAGAGAGGTGTATTGTGCGTTTGGGAGGTTTTGTTGGGGGCGAGAAATGCAATGTGGGTGACAGTCGGTGTTTGAGTCAGGATCTAAGAGCGAGCTTTTCGCACGTGCATTTTTATTCAAATTTTTGTGATATTTCCCGAATATTTGACAGTCTGATTAATATCCTCGACTGGTAAAGGTCTCAAAAAAAATTAAGGTTGGCTCAAAGGTCTAATGTGGGGTTACCTTGATAGAGGAAGAAGGGAGATGCAGGCATAGCATCAGTATCATTGTTTGGCATTTTGACCGGTTGATTTTTTCGAGCCACAAACGACGCAAGCGACGCCAGAGCCTCAGATTGATCCCCATCCGCATTCTCGAGCCACATCAGCACAAACCGGCTTTTCTCTGCATATATTACGCACCACTTGCTGATAGAGTGACACCATACATTACACAGACGAAGAACGAGCACAGATCTAGACAACGATACGGACTCGAGATCAAGGCACATACGAACACAGAACCGACGCAGATACGTTCTCGACACAGACAAAAACACAGAACCGACACAGATACCTAATCGACACAAACACAATCAACGCACACACACCTCCACACCCACGATGCAATCAAATGACAATTCCAAGTCGTTTCTAAACCTGACCACCTCCACGCTGTTTGGAGTGTTTGGGTCCCAGACCAACCTGTCTGAGCTCAACGGCGAAGACTCGGAAACGGTGGAACTGGGCCGGCTGGACGCCCCCGAGTTTGCAGCTCTCCGACGAGACGCCCAGGGTCCGGCCAAACGACGCCGATCGTCGTTTTCGTACACAAAACGAGCGCCCTCCAAACGCGACTCGAAACCCATCAAAAAACCCACTAAACAGACGGGGTTTTCCATCGGCAGCTCGCCTCTGCTCAAGACGGCCCTGCTGTTCATTCTGGGCTGCGGCTACGGCTGCGTTGTGCACTTTCTGTACGAAAAACAGGTCGGCACCCGAAGAGACACAGACCGGCTGACTCTGCCCATGTGGGGCGTGCATTGCGTGCTTCTGGGGCTCGGCCTGCCTCTTCTCGACAAGTACAAGCCGTCGACCAGCGCGCCCACCAAGGGCCTGCAGCGAATCCGGGCCAAAAACGGCGGCTCTAGCCCTAACAAGAAGTGGGGCTCGCTGGTTCGAACCGTGGGCGCGTTTCTGGGCGTTGTTTACGGCGTCAAGAACCTCAATTGGCACTCGACCACCGAGGTGGCCGTCATCTGGGCGCTGCTCAACCCGTTTCTGTGGTATCTGCTGGACACCACCAGCAACGGCTTTGGACTGGCGGCCGTGTCTTCTCTGATTGGAGCGGCCGTCATGTCTGTCATTGGAGCCATTCCCGTTGGTCTGGGCGAATGGGCCGGGCTTGTCTGGCTCGCCAGTAACCTCTTCTGTGGCGCCATTTGCTTTGGAAACCTCGGCAGAATCATCGACAGAAAGTAGACCAAAGCCACGGACTCAGCCACTGGCCGTTGGTTGCAGTGTCGCTCTCGGAGGACTGGTTGACTACATCAAAAGCTGGTGAATCCAGACACTTATATAATCTCCCCACATCTTCACATAATCTTCACAATCGGTGTTCACCAGAATACCCGCAGCACGCAACTAGCATAATAAATTCTTTTCTTTGACCCCAGTGCAGCCGTAAGTATATGGTGAGAATAGCTCTGAATTGTAGTTGGTGTTTAATAGAGATCGGCTCAGAGTCGGCAAACTGCGAGATGCACACTTTAATTTCGAGATCACATTTCCTGACGGCTAAGTGACATCTACACCAATTTTAAATACACCATTGTAGTTAACCCAATCCAAAGAATCCAACCGTACTACTCGCAACGTCACATGACCAGTATTGACGCCGCTGAATTCTTCTTTTTCCACCCGCAAAATTTACCTACCCTCTCGGGATCCCTGTTAAACCTTCTTCTGATCACGGCTGATTAGTCATCGTCGTTCCCTCGCTGAGGATTGGATAAAGATGCATTACAGCTATATCTTTAGTAAACCCCCACCAATCATACTGTCATTGTTGATATATTTGAGGAGTTCGTCCCCTCACTTCTAAATTTGCAGTATGTTTGGATCAGAGTTTTCTGACTCAACAATTCTGAGTCAACGTTCTGGTGTGCGTCTTGAACATCTACAATACACTGGTAAAGAGAAACCCACAATGATCCCCTCACTAGAAATACCGTCCCTGGTCGCAGACACAGGATCAACTTATACCCATTGCATTTCCGAGTCGCTAGCCAATGAAGACGCCGGACTAGCCAGCATGTTTCAGGGCATGGATCTGGAGACGCGGGTAGCTGGTTCTACGAACCGAGCAAAAACATGGACCGGCAAACGGTCAGCTGACGTGTTCAAACAGACGGTGTGGAGTCCCGACGGGTCGTCGTTGGTCACCAGCAACGAAGACCATGCTCTCCGACTGTTTGTTGTGCCTCCGGATCTGCTGTCAGACAAGGCCAAGCAGCCCCACAGTCTGTATCCGTACACGCGCACGTTTTTCCCGTGTCCAATTGTTTCCTTTTCCATCTTTCCGGGCTTCCAGCTGACGGACTACTCGTCGTGTTTCGCGGTCGTCAGCCAAAGAGGCATGCCCATCCAGATCACCAACGTGCTGAGCGGCAGCCAGTCGGTGGGCTGCTACAAGTGGACGGATCCGAGCAACGAGCAGTTCATCACGCCGTCGAGTCTCGTTTTCAAGCCTCACTCGGACTACCTGTTTGCGGGCTCAGAGCGTCGACTGGCTCTCTTCAACGTCCACAACGTCGGCTCAGAACCAGAGTACCAGTGGGATATGCCTGGTTTCGGCCTGGTTTCAAACATTTCGCACGCGTCCAAACAGGTGGCAGTCTCGTCGTTTTCGGGAGGTCTAGCGCTCTACGACTTTGACACCATGGAAGAGGTGGCCAAAACCAGCTCTGCACCTACCGCTCAAGGCATCTGCCAGACGGTGTGGTCGCCCAACGAAAACTACCTGCATCTCGTTTGCAGAGGCGCCTCGGAGATTCCCGTTCTGGACGTGCGCATGGGTCTCAGACACGTTGCTACGCTTGGAGGGTGGAACGGACAGACTAGCCAGAGACTGTGGGCCGATAAAACAATTACAGGCCGTGGGCTGGTTGCTGGAACGGTCGACGGGCTCGTAAAGACCTGGGAAGACATCGATATGGGCATCGATCGCATGTTTGAGTCGTCCTGGAAAGCCCACTCGTCTCCAGTGTCTACTGTCGCCTCCAACCCGCTGACAGGAGTGGGGGTTGTTGCTACCAGTTCGGGCGAGCGTGTGGGGGACGAAAATGGGCCCATTGACTGCAGTCTCAAGTTGTGGGAGTTTCCCAATGGGGAGGGTGACATGGATTGACGGAGTGAGAGATCGGCAATGGAGTGAGCAAGATGCGTCTGATACGAGATCTAAGGAGGTGTATGGGATCTAGCACAAATTTACAGCGACAAATTCACAACGACAGAACCAGTCTTGTCGTCAATTGGAGTTCACGTCTCCAACTCTTCATTACTCCGAGAACCTACATCAGTTCCTCGAATCTAAGATCGGCTTCTTCTAGCACATCCGACGTCAAACAGATCTCATCGACTCGATCAGAAGAGCTAAAGCCGACTTGCCCGATGTGGAAAGCGGAGTAATCGATTTCAGCATTTCAATTACCGGAAGCAGTCAGCGAAACGGTCCGTAATCTTGCTCTGCTAAAGTGCTGTGGTGTGGTCAGAGCAAACACTGTAAGTGGAGTCATATCAATTACCACCAAGATTAGGCAGATCCAGACTCACTATTGCTTCTTCAGCTCATACAACCCCCCCCTTGATCTCCAATTGATTGACCCCAAACACTCTGACACTCACACCTCAAAGGGCAAGTCCAGGAGATCAGACTTCAAGATCAATCTCCTCGGTGCATGACCCAACAGATTGCTCGAGTCTCGATGCATAACCCGATGTTCGATCCAGCATGACCACACATCTTCTTTGTGCCATTGCACGCTGTTCAACCTGTCTTATTCGGCATACTGAGCAAGACACCATACTCATTTCACCCTCCGTCTCGCCTATATAAACCCCACCGCCCCCATACCAACTCTTTAGCTATCAGCCCATTCGATTCTATCAACACCACCTTTAACAATGAAGTTTTCCACCTCCGCCCTCGCTCTCGTTGCCTCCCTCGCTCTTGCCGAGCAGGGTGAGCAGTACTACGACAACGGTCGATACTCGCTCGCCGGCCTGGACCAGTCCATGTACCAGTGGCCCCAGTCCGACTACGTCTACCAGATGGCTGCCCAGCGAGACAACCGAAACATGGCCATGCGAACCGACGGCCGAAACCTCTACTTTGGCGACGCCCGAGACGTCAACGGCTCTCCTCTGCGAGAGGTCAACGTCTTTGTTGACATTGCCGGTGACCTGAACATTGCCGGTCCCGACGCCTCTGCCCGATACGTTGGTGTTGATGACGGCCGACTTGCTCTGTCCACCCGACGAAACAACAACGTCAACTTCCAGCGGTACGGCGACGACCGAGTGTCGTGGCGATACAACAACCAGCAGCAGTTCCAGGCCTGCCCCGTGAACCAGTACGGCCAGCCCTACGACGTTGCTGACTACCAGCGATCTGCCGACCACCTCCACCAGGTCTACGCCGGCCAGGCTCCCTGCTCCAACCCCATTTCTGTCTCTCTGAACGGAGCCCGACAGAACGGTATGGCCCGATACCAGGACTCGCAGCTGCGAATTGCCAACAACCAGCAGTTCCGAGACTCGCGAATTGTGCAGAACGACGGCCGACTGATGCTCATCGACAACCGAAACGCCGGCAACTACGACCAGTTCCGGGGCCAGCTCTCGTACCGAGGCCAGCTCGTTGACAACCAGGGCCGATTCGTCCAGCTCGGCAACCAGGCTTCCATGCGGTTCACCGACCGAAACCAGGTCCGAAACGGCCTCACCGGCTTCTCTTACCGAAACAACCGTCTGACCTACCAGAACCAGGGCTTCATTGCCTGCCAGGTCCAGAACGGCATGTGGGAGCTGCGACCCACCGCTGTCGAGGCTGCCGCTGCCTCGTGCTCCAACCCTCAGTACGTTGAGATCTCCATGGAGCCTCTCAACTAAGAGTCTTGATCCGTCAAGTTTTTTTTTTTTTTAATAAACCTTTATAATACTTGAGTGTGCTGTAGCTACAGTAGTGCACATTGAGAGAGTCTCAAGACCCAGATTGGCTGAGTGGAGTCTGATGCAAATTGTAGCATTTCATTCAGAATCGGATGCTGATTGTGATGGTACCTTGTAGAATCAGATTGGAGCATTTAATCAATGGTTTACTACCAGTAGCATCTAATGTTGGCCTTCCGCTGTAAGGTAAGTCAGCAAGAGTTTGATGGTATGGAGGTTAGACCAATTCAAACATCATGTAGACAGGTTTCCACATGACAAGTGCACACTACCATTCGTATCAGCAGCAAAAACCCGAGTGATCTGATTGATCATTGAGCCCGTTTTCTTTACTGGCCCTGAAGATGGGCAAGTGTCTACAAGCTTCATTGTCAACACTGTCAATTGGCTATAGCTATATCTCCCAGTTTCCACAAGTTACAAACCACTCAACTCCTACATAAATACTTGCTCAGCCATAACCTCCTTCCACTCAACTCTTCACCTTGGTTGTCAGTACAGTACTTGCACTTGTACGTCGTGTGTGGTACCAGTACCGGTGCCTCCTCCTGTTAATTAAATATGCATCTACTTTGCTCTTCCAAAGAGCCGTCGCTGGATCTCCAGAGACATGAGACCCTGCAGCTCGTCGGATCCAATCTGCACTCCGTCCTTGACCGACCGATCGACAGCCTCCCACTGGCCCTTGGTGGAATAATTGAGCAGATTCGTGTGTGGCTCGTTGTCGGCCTTGGACATTGCTTCTCGGAATCCTCTGCCCTGGGACTGCGGCGTCTTCTCACCCAGTCCGCCCGCCAGCTGCGCGTTCTTCTCACTCAAATCCAGCATCAGCTTGGACGTGTAGTCGTGATTGAGCTGGATGGTGGACTGCGACAGCGTGGCGGCCCAGTTTTTGTTCCACAGCAGCTGCAGCAGGTTTTCGTCCAGCGACGACTTGAAAAAGGACACGTCCAGCTCGTAGTAGCGCTCCGAGTGCGCGCCGTAGTCCTTGGCCTTGGATAGCGGCACGCTCTGGTCCGAGTTGTGTTTGGCGGCCTTTTTGGGCGGCTTGTGGTCCTTGGGGTAGGTTCGAAAGGCGCCGATTTCGACCTTGCCGGCGGAAATGGTTCGGTTGGGGTCCACCACGATGGCCAGAAACGGCTCCTGGAACTGCTGGTTCTGAAACTGCGTGTCCACATCGATGCCACTGAGCCAACAGCCGTATCCAGGATGCGAATGGTACCAGCCGACAATGTTTTCTCGTCGGCCCACGTCCTTGAGACCCTGCAGATACTCCACCATGAACTCGATGCCCTCCTGCTGCGCATTGACTCTGGTCTCGGTTCCCTCCACCGGCAGAGGATAACAGTCCATGACGACAAATGCGTGGGGCAGAATCTTGCCGGTCATCATGCCCATGACCTCGATGGCGCCGCCAGACCGCGCGTGCATCGCCATCTTGACCAGCGCAATTGAGGACACGAGTACGTTGCGAAAGTAGGACGGATCCGTTCGCCACGGTTTTGCCGCCGAAATCGCCTTTTGCTCGGCGTCGTCAAACTTGTAGAGCGAGTCGCGGTCGAATCCCAGCTGGGGGGTTGTGTCAACGTCCGCAATGTCGTTTTCCACCTCAAAAGTCGCCAGAGATGCCATTTTGAAAGAGGTGTAGTGAAGCGTGCAGTGGTAGAGAGTGTGGAGTAATTAACCTTGGTCCAGATGAGAGATGGAGGTGCATGAACCTTGTTGGATGGGATGGATGAGAGTGGTTTTGGTGAAGTTGTGCTAAGAGAAGGAAAGTGGGACGTTTTTTTTGCCTATATTGGTGAGAAGTAGTGGTAGAGTACATACATCTACTTTATATTCCCATCTGGGCTCTGACGGTCGACTTAAGGACACTCTGTTCTGTGATTGCACCAGGTTACAAAGTAAGTAAAGCTTGAGTACAAGAGTTGGGGTTTAGTTTACTAAACTGCAGAGCCAGTACAGTGCTAAGTACAGTCAGTCCGGAATGTTGATCATGAGACTGGCTAGACATGGTACGAAGTAAATCGCACTTGCGATTCTCACTCTGCCGCTCATTCAAAAAATACAGCCACAAATTGAACACCTATTGATGTGCTTGGTTTTGGACTGCGGTTATGGGTGAGGTTAGCTCCTGATCTATTTCATTTGAGAATAAATACATTTTGCTCAATTCCATGCCGTCCCTCAATCGCTACAAATAAACACCTGGTCGAACTTCCCGTCTTAGATCCCCAGAAACACTTGCACGAGCAAATATATCTGCCATTGCATTTCCAAGATGCTGACTATGAGCCTTGACCTTCACAAAAGTCACATTTCGACAAGAGGGTCGCTTCCTGAGCTCCAATATCGCCTTGATCAGATCCTGGTTCTTCACATCTGACCCGTCCTCGTTCTTCCACCCATTCTTCCGCCAAGTGAAGCACCATTTCGTAAGACAACCAATAACATAAGCCGAGTCCGTCCAGAGTTCATATCGTCTCCTATCGTTCATCCCGTCAATCGCTTCAAAAGCACTTTTGACGGCTGCCAACTCAGCCCTCTGGTTCGTCTGAGTGTACCCCAGCAATGGCCTGGACACGTTAAAGGGATGTCTGGGTCCAAACGACACGCCTATACCTCCAGCAGCCTCAGGAGTACCGTTTCCAAAACAGGAACCGTCTGTGAAGACCCGATAAATCATGTCTCCTGAGTCGTTTTTATAACGGCACGGTGCGGAACCGTTTTCCCTGTAGAGACGGTATCCAGCGTTCCTCGTCAATTCTGCAAGCTCCTCGTGGGTATGGCAGACAGTAACGGGACGTCCACAAGCCTCAGCTTTCGCCTTCGATCGATCGTTAAACGCTATATCATCAATGAGATACCACGTCTTCTCGTGTCCGTATGAGTCCTTCTTTTGTATCGCTTTGGAAACGTCGTATTTCTTCACTTCCACAGCTGTGTGCAAAGATTGCAGCTCTAGAGAAATATTGTCCATTTTTCTTTGCGCTTTTTCCAGAGCCTTAGTCAGGGAGTCGACTTCCTCTCGTGCCTCAACTAAAACCTCAGTCTTCTTCGCTTCCACAGCTTCGGCCTTCTCAAGCTCGTTCCTTTTGTGTATGATCTCCTTGTCGAGTTCCTGGTGGGTCTTGGACGTGTCGTCACTGACTTCATTGGACGTCTTATCGTTGCCGTCAGTGCAGCCCACATATTCAACGGCATCATCATAATGGTTGAATCCCCTCCAATCAGCTTTGCTGTATCCGCTAATCTGATTACGAGCATCTTGAATGGAGTGGTAAACTCCTGGAATCTTGCCTCTTTTGACAGCGTAGAATTTCTTGGCCATTTGGTATCTCTTCAGTGTTACGATGTTGTGTGGATGTTGGAAACAAGATCTACAGTTCACGTCACTCGCATGACGGATGCAGTGATCTGAATAATGGAGGAAAAATGAATGATAAATAGTAATAAATTGAATAAAAAAGCCCAAATACAAGTCATAAAATAACCGCTTACAAGTCATTGACAGTGGAACGTCCCGGTGACCAAACATTTCCATTTCTGATGACAATAGGTGTGCTTATTGATGTCCATCAAACTGCTAAATTCAAAGGACAGCTCTTCGATAATCAGCGGTGTCAGAGGGGCAAACTCCCGTCTGTCTATCAGAACGTGATCTGAGGTCAATGAACAGCTCTTATCACAAAACAGGCACTACTCAACAACTAGCAGCCCCATATGAAGCTATGTTGGCACATACCATGACCTCCCTAGAGAGACTTGTTAGAGTAATCTTGGCACCCTCGGGGGAGCTCGACATATATGTATCACTCTATTCAGTGGACCTGCTTCTGTACGGTGGTCATTATGAGTCAAATGAGGCCGTTCATCTTGAAAATCACTTCCTCAATTCAGTCCGAGAATCTCAAAGCTACACCTGATCGCCATACTCTCTGTCACGCCTACCAGTTTCCCCCTCCAATATATCTACTTCCAACTGGCTCAGTTCGAAGTCTACCGACTCAAAACAGCCCAGCTCCGACTCAAACGATTTGAGCGGCCCACATCCGTATTTACCTCCTTGGCTCCCTCACAAGCCAGATGATCAGCCTCCTTGTTTCCAACACTGTCGCTGTGAGCTTGCACTTTTTTCAGGACAATGTCTCGACTGTTTGGACTGTCCATGATCTCGATACAGCTCTGAATCAGATCAAGGTTCTCCACTGTCTTACCCCTGCTGTTCTTCCAACCATTCTGTTCCCATTTGTATCTCCACTTGGTGAGACTGTCAATAGCATAAGAAGAGTCAGACAGAACCTCATAAGAACGACCGGTGTTTCTCTTTCCAAGCACCTTGTACGCGGTCAAAATAGCCACAAGCTCAGCCCTTTGGTTAGTGTGAACTTCTCCTTCAAGGGGAGCTGCTAGATTGTAGGGGTTGTATTTTCCAAAATAAAGCCCGTAACCTGCCGAGGCTTCGTACTGTCCGTTTTTAGAACATGCTCCATCGACAAACACCTGATAGATTGTTTTTCCCTGCTTGTTCGTGTAAGATAGCTCCTGGCTGAAGGTCTTGTAAACAGAAGTATAGCCATAGCCATGCACGTTTCGGACTGCTTGATCGTAAGAAGCAACTTTGACCGGGATATCTGGGCTGCCGACAAACGTAGCTGCGCCCTCGGCGGTATCAAAAATGTGGTCTCCCACAACGTAGAACTCTTCCTGCTTTTCAACAGCCTTGATCTTGTCTTGAAGCTGCCGTTGACGTGCCTCCAAGTCCTCGAGTTTTGCCTGAGCCGCGGCCAAAGCAATAACTATGGATGATACGTCGCTTTTCGCCGCGGCAAGTTCCTGAGCCACTTTTTTGAGCTCTGTTTCGGCAGCAGCCAGTCTGGCTTGTTCGGGAGTAACAACAGGTGGAGAAGGAGCAACAGGTAAAGCCTGGGAAAGTCGAGGTTTCTTCTTGGCGCCGGGATTCTGATCCAAAGTCGGTCTGTCAAGGTACCGAAGAGCTTCCTGGTGATTGTTGAAGCCTTTCCAATCAGGTTTGCTGAATCCTTTGATCTGTTTTTGAGCATCCCGAAAATCGTAGACACCGGGCTTGAAGCCACATTTGACGGCGTAGTAGTTTTTGGGCATTGTGAGGTGGGCGGCGGGGGTTGAACTGAGATGTGTGTCAGCAAAGGGAGGTGTCGTGTTACTTGTAGATGAATGATCGTCGAATCAACTTCAGAGTTCTTCACCGCATAACTTATGCAAGCTGATTGGGGTCAAATGAGTTGAGTTTTCTGTAACAATCACGTCAACTACATACAGTATCAGTACTTGACACTTTCTTGAACGATGCAACGATAACAGTATCACTTCTTCCAGAGAGTCCTTCGAAGAAGACTGATCATCCTTCACGTGGGTACTCATTTTTGGAAAAGGAAACAAGTTATCCATGTCAATGCCACACAGTCTCTAATCTGAGGATCATAACTCCCATTGCCTTGCCTTTAATCGTGTCATGAAGAAACTACCGGTGGACTTTGTAGACGTCATCTGAAAAGCCCAATTGTGATGCTGCAACCCTAGAAGTAGTATTTCTGGAATCCCCTCACTCTCCGGATTTCACGTATCAAAAAAGTGTTGTAATTTAGTGCCGGTATCTCCTGTTCAGTGTCTTCCTCTTATGATGCTACAAACAGTCTAAAGACACACTGGCTACAGCTCTATCATTACGTAATACGGTTCTAATGTTGTGTAAGCAATTGGCCATCAAATTCAACTCTCCAAGCCCAACACTTGCCAACTTCTGCTGGCACTGTTTCCACCAATGTGTCCACGGGCAACCTGAACTCCTTGTCGTGCAAGAGTATCGGCTCGCTTGTTGCCCTTGCTGTCACCATGTCCCTGGACCTTTTTTAGCTCATGTCCCTGCTGTGAAAGTCGGTCCATGATCTCAATACAGTCCTGGATCAGACTCAAGTTTTCCACAGGCTTGCCTTCGACAGTCTTCCATCCGTTCTTCTTCCACTCATGCTGCCATTTAGTGAGACAGTCGATGGAGTAGGCAGAATCAGTCAAGATCTCATAAGAGCACCCAGTCTGTCTCTTTTCAATCACCTCAAACGCCTTCAAGATAGCCAGCAGCTCGGCCACCTGGTTTGTTGGGGACGAGCTATCAACAGGAGCAGCCACGTTCCACGGATTGTTGTCTCCAAAGTACAACCCGAAGCCCGCCTTAGCTTCAGGAGAACCGTTGTTGGAACACGCTCCATCGACAAACACTTGGTAGACTGTATTTCCCTCTTTGTTGACGTAGGAGAGATCTTCACTGAAAGACTTGCAACATTCGTCGAACCCATCTGCTAGCACTTTCTTTTCTGCTTCAGCAAAAGTGGACGCTTCATCCACACCCTTGGGTCCTCCAAAGTACATGACGGCCGCCTCCCGAGTGTCGAAGATGAAGCAGTCAACGATGTAGAACGATTGAGGGTTGGATTGGCTGTTGTCTGATTTGTCGGGCTGAGCCTCTTCTTCCTTCTTGGTCTTTTCTTGATCGTCCTTCTTGGTCTCCTGAACTTCCTCCTTGGTCTCCTGCGCTTCTTCCTTCTCGGCCTTCTCCTGATCCTTCTCCTTGACCTCCTCCTGCACTTCTTCCCTCATAGTCTCCTGGGCTTCTTCCTTCATAGTAGCACTCTTCTGGGCCCCGTCTTCCTCCTTGGCCTTCTCTTGAGCTCTCTCTTCCTTTTGGGCCTTCTCTTGAGCCTCCTTCTTCAACTTCTCCTGAGCCTCTTTTAGAGCACGTTTGTGGGACTCAACTCGACGCTCAGCATCAGCAAGAGCCTCAGAGAGAGCTTTGACTTCAGCCTCGGCTTTGGCCAGTTCTGTAGCTGCTGTCTCAATTTTAGTCTCAGCCTTTGCTTTCGTCTTCTTAACTGGAGATGCTGGCTGTAAGTTAGATTTCCGAGACTCGGTTGATTCGGCCTTTGAGGACCTGGTTTGAAATTTGGCCTTCACAGGAGATGCTGTCTCCGATCTGGACTGAGTGGTTGGCGTAGGAGATTCGTCCTTGGACTGGGTAGTAGGCGTCTTTGGCTCTGAAGTCTTGTCCACGGACAGGTTGGACTGAGACTTGGTCTTTGACTTCTCACCCTTTGGTGTTTCAGCTGATGGCGTCTTGGGCTGACCCTTAGTCTTGGTTGGTGACTTCGGCTGCTCCTGCTTTGTCTGATCCTTCTTTGCTTGCTCCTTCTTCGACTGATCCTTGGCTTTGGTTGGAGTCTGACCCTGAGACTCTGCCTTTACCTTGGCTGGAGACTCCATTCGGGACTCCTTCTTCGCCTTCGCTGGAGACTGAGGCTGATACTCTGGCTTCGTCTTGATTGGAGACTGAGGCTCTGTCTTCACCTTGATCTTTCTCTGAGACTCAGTCTTTGGCTCTTGTTTGGATTTCGTCTCTGACTTCTCCGACTTGGACTGCTCTTGAGATGCAGACTTTCCCTTGGCCTTTGCCTGACCATTGCTCTTTGACGGGGTGTTGGGCTGCGATCGAGTCCGAGACTCAGCCTTTGTCTTGGAGTGTTCCTGGGACTTGGAAGTTGACTTGTCCGACTGTTCCTGAGTTTCACCCTTTCCCTTGGTCCTCGACTCTTCTGTAGCCATAGAATTGTCCTTTGACTGTGTCTTGTCCTTGGACTGAGTCTTCTCCTTCGACTCTCGCGCCTTGTCCTTTTTCCCCTGAGCCTCATCCTTCGACTCCTGAGTCTTATCGTCAGACCACAGCTTGCCCTTCACCTGGGTCTTGTCCTTGGACTCCTGGGACTTATCCTGAGACTCTGAACCCTTGTCCTTAGACTTGTCCTTGCGCTCTTGAGCCTTGGGCTTCTGAGACTTGAGCTCCAAAGTCTTGTCCTTGAAGTCTTGTGTCTTATCCTTGGTCTCATGGGATTTGCCATTGGACGCTTGAGTTTTATCGTTCAGTTCCCGAGTCTCACCCTTGGACTGGCCCTTGTCCTTGGTGTCCTGGTCCTTGGTGTCTCGAGACTTGGACCCCTGGGCCTTTGACGGCGTGCTCTTCAACTGATCCTGACTCTTTGACCGCGATTGAGTCTTCTCAGTCTTGGATTCTGACTGAGCCTCCACTTCCGTCATCGTCTCCGCCTGACTCTTGGACTGACTCTTAGACTGCGTCTTCTGCTCCTCTTGGGCCTTAGACTGCGTCTTGGGTTGAGTCTTGGTAGCATCTGATTCAGCCTTGGTATCCTCAGATTCAGCCTTGGTAGTCTCGGATTGGGCCTCAGTATCTTCATCCTGACCCTCCTCCTCACCACTCAACACCCCCTTCTCTGCGAGATAATCAACCGCCCCCTGACGGAGATTGAAGCCCTTCCACTCGGGGTGACTGTACCCTCGGATCTGCTCCTGGGCCTCGGCATACTCGTAGATGCCCGGTTTGTGGCCCGACCTGACGGCGTAGAAGTTTTTCGGCATGACGAATCAATTGGTTGGAGGTGGCGTGAACCGAGGCAATGCGCTGGTTTTATCGTGTCGCTCTCGTCGTGTCTAGACACTAGCCAAATTTAAATTTCACTTGACCCTGTCATAGTTCCAGGCGCGACGCATGAAAGATGCAGGTCGCTCGCGTGCCTGAAAGTTGGCGATAATAAGGGACATGAAACAGCGCAGTGTCAATTGTACATTCGATTGATGTAAATGAGTAAAAAGTCGAATTGGTGAATAGGAGAGGCTACATTAATGCATCAAGAGAGTGATTTTAAGAGCATCTCCAAAATGAGTCATTATCACCAACTTGAGCCATTTCTGGGAGTGCCGTGTTAAGGGACACTTCCTAAAGTTTCAGCCTACCGGTACTCGTACTTAGGGCCATATACAAAAAGAAAGTCGAAATTTTTGGTAATTCCGTTTGGGTACTGTGCAAGACCTCACTTATCACTATTGCTCGTACTTAATATCATGTCTTCACATTGACCTACTCCACAGTCCCAATTCCTATCAATCTGAAGTACAGTAGCTGAACAATTGCCATTTCAGATGCGGTACTCGTACTGGAGTCGCAAGACGTTGATTTCCATTATACACCCAAGGTATGAATTGACATATATATTAGTACAGTAATTGTACCTGTAAATCGGGATGTGGAAAACACACATCTTTCATCCGCTAATTACCACTCCACGAAGCACAACAAGTGATATCCTCCGACTCAAGGTACGGAGACCTGACACAGGAAGAACAGACACAGTACTTCTTGTCTTCATCCAACGACTTCCTAGCTCCTTCCTTGGCCAGTTTATCAGCCTCATCATTCTCAAAACACTCTCTATGAGCCTTGACTTTGACCAGCTCAATCTCAGGATATGCGTCTCTATATTCCATCAGATCCATCAACAGACCCTTGTCCTTGATAGGCTCCCCCTTGCTGTTTTTCCAGTGGTTCCTTCTCCAGCTGTACGCCCAATCTGTCAGACTGTCGATGACATAACTGGAATCTGTACAGATGTCAAACTTCTTGCCACCTCCGGAAATCATGATGATCTGATAGGCTCTACGAACAGCTTCCAATTCGGCTCTCTGGCTGGTCGGAAGCGAGCCCCGAAGACGTTCAGACTCATTCAAACGGTTGTTCTCACCAAAGTACACCCCGGTTCCTCCCACGGCCTTGGAGGTACCGTTATGGAGACACGAGCCGTCAGTGTATACCTGGAAGATTCTCTCGCCTCGGCTGCTGATGTAGCTGAGATCTCTGCCGGTCTTAAACACGCATTTCAACCATCCCTCCTTGCTAACCGCGTACCTGGCTTGGTCCTCAGAGTAACACTTGTAGACAGGGCGACCTTCTGAAAACTTTTGGGCAGTCTGAAGACTGTCAAAGATTTTGTTTTGGTACACGTAGAGCAGCTCTTTTCTCTCTTTCTCGTCATACTTCTCTCTCGTGCTGGCCATTTCCTCGGCGTGAAAATCAAGCCTGCGTCGAGCAGCTATCACAGCCCTCTGTTTGGCTTCAAACGTCCGTCTGGCTTCTTGGAGCTCAATTTCGATCTCATCAACCTCTTCCGAAGCAGCAATAACATTGTCGAATGCACTATTGAGATGGAATCGCTTTTCCATTTCTTCCCGCTCCTCAGCTTCAGCCTTGGCTCGAGCGTCAGCATCAGCTCTAGCTCTAGACTGGACCCTTCTGCTATTCTGAGCCCTGGGGCGAGAAATGAACGCCCGGGCAGAATCGTAGTTGTTGAACTCCTTCATGTGGCCATTTCTGAACCCGGTGATCTGATCTTTAGCCTCTCCATAATAGTCGTAGATGCCAGGAATGCGGCCGATTTTGACGGCGTAGTAAGGTCTGCCCATTTGGAGGTCGGAGATGGGTTCGGTGAGAAAGCAGGGGTTTTTGGAGAATTATCACGTTATATTTTCAGTCTCACGCGTTTGATCTCGAGGTGCGTTTAGGATGCAGTTGAAATTTCACTTTGATAAGGGACCTGTACAGCTGAAATTAAATGTGCAAATGAATGATCTGATCGAGTCAAATGCATTATGGAGCTGTTTTGTTGAGTCATTTTGGCTCATTAGAATCCGTAAATTGCCACTGGGCGCTTTATGCAATTGACATCTTTAAGCAGATTATTTGGCTCACTTCAGAATACTTGACAGTGAGATGTGAGACTAACAAAATCACAACTATAACGAAAGAATAGTTGGCTAAAGGTGTCAATTGTGACAGTGTCTATGCTTAAATTGACAGCGCATTTAGGAGTATGAAATACACCAGCTGATTTGGATTTTGCTACTGATTCGAATGATACCATTCATTTACAGTCTAGGCGCGTATATCTACAGTACACGTGTCTGAGTACTCTTCCCATGACGTCACACAGCTCAAGCACGGCTCTTAACAGATACAAGTACAGCCCGCATGGCGAAGTTTCCTTGTGCCGACATGTCTCCAGCTAGACATATGGATAAGGCGAGTCTTATATAAGCCACACCAAATGATTCAGCCGCCGTTTCAAATTACACTGGAGAAATGCCAACATATATTCAATCTCAGTCAAGACAAGTATACCTGGCTTTGGTCCTCCTGACCTTGGAGCCAAAACTGTCCACCCAACTGCACTGTGGAAACACACAGTTCTAACAAGATAATGGCACACTTATTGGACTACAACAACCAAGCTCCTTTCATGCAGTTCAGTTCAGACACAGTGTGGAGCTTGAGTCAATGGCTGAAAGAACGAGCCAGCGACAGAACAATTACTGGCAGACACACTGACGACACAAGACACCTAAGAGCATACCACGCCCCGCTAAGAACACAACAACACTTTCACATCATCGCAATTGCCCCAGCTCTTATCCCTACCCTTATGCCAACATATCTCCGCGTCGAGTAGGCCGGCGAGTTGTCTGGGGCATCTGAGCAGGCACGGGGTCTTTCTCAAAGCCGGGACAATTGGCGCAGCCAAACTCCTGGGCCTGCATGTACACGGTTCGAACACAGTAGTCGCAGTTGCAGTATGTTCTCTCGCCGACAATGTTCGATCTGGATCCCAGCGAAGCCTGAATGTCGGCCTTATCGTAGTGGAGTTGGTCCAGACGCTGTTCCAGAGTGACGAGACGGCACTTGGGGTGGTTTTTGAGCGTCGCCAGAGCCTTGAGTAGATCCTCATTCTCCACGGGAGATCCGTCAGCCGTTTTCCACCCGTTTGTCTCCCAGTTTTCAAGCTCAGAAATGCACTGCTTGGCGTACGCAGAACCAGTATGAATCTCGTACGTTCTCACCTCATCGTCTCGAGCAGCTATAATCTCGTAGGCTCGTTTGAGAGCAGCCAGTTCGGCTCCCCGGCTCGTCTGGAACCCGGCCAGACGTTCGGACACGTTCCAGGGATGAAAGTCGCCGAAATGCACTCCTACTCCTCCCGCAGTCTGCAAGGATGATCCGGCCACTTGGACCTTGTGGATCTTCTTTCCTGCGACTTCGTACGTGTCAAAATCACAGTCCTCGACGATAAAGTGATCTCTTCCGGCCGCCTTGACTAGAGACTCGATTTCTCCCCGGGCATAGCACTCGAAAATGACGTATCCGTCGGCAAACTTCTGGGCGGACTCCTTCTTGCGGAAGACCTTGGTTCCGTGCAGAAACACTCCCGGATTGTCTGCGAAAATGCCGTTGGCTCGGTGGACGGCATCGTTGAACTCCCGTCCCTTGTTGTTGACGACCCGCCACGATTCCTCCAGAGCACGCTGTCTCTGAGCGACCTGAGCACTTGTGGCGTAGGCTCTTTCGGCCAATCTGGCTTCGGCGACCGAGACGGCAACTCTCACAGCCGATTTGGCCTGAGCCACGGCTTGCCCGAGATATGCGTCCGTCTCATGAGCCTGTCGGGGACGAGACTGAGGAGCAGTCTGGGAAGGAAGAAGTCGAGCAGGAGGAGTCTGGACGGGAGCTTCTCGGACAGGAGGCGCCTGCACTTCAACTCCAGCGAAAGCCTGGGCCTCTTCGAGTCTGTTAAATCCCTTGAGCACTCCTCCGGTGAACTCGAGAACCTGCTCGTGAGCCTTTTCGTACGAGCTGTAGACTCCCGGAACTCGGCCAATTTTGACGGCGTAGTATTTTTTGGCCATGGTGATGAGGGGCGAGAAAAATCAGTTGTCGTAGGTCGATTTTTGTCGTGTTCTGAACTCGTCTGTTGTCTGTTCAGAGATTGTCTGATCTGCCTGACATTTGACAGTTTCATCCCAACGCTATTTCCCGTGAGAGCGCCGAGGAACTGGAACTGAGTAATTTGGGGGTTGTGAATAAAGGAAGAATTATATGGTCTTGTTGTGAGCGGTTTCCTGATCAATCCTGGACTATTTCTACACTACCCTTATCATTTTTCAGCTCCATTGACTCACTTGAATGACTCCCTATAAGACGCAGATTTCAGAACGCGAGCTTATGCACCTTTGAGACAGCCTAGAGTGGGAGCAGTGTGAATTTCATGGAACTGGCATATCAAGAAATATTTGTACTATCAAGTGTGTATATTATTGTACCGTTGGAATCAGCAGAAAATTCTGAGTCGGCTGATGTATCTTTTACCGTTTCAAGTGACAACATTCGCTCAATGAGGTGTGCCAACTTCACTCTTAAACTCCGTCCATTGAACTCCATGTAAAGATGTACTGTACCGGTAGTGTATTAACTGATAGGCACAAGCACCAGCATCTCTATCTGCGACACAGCATCTTCCCTCTCTGGGATTTAGTTGGTTGAGGGTTTGGACTGTACCCTACAAATTTCCTCTTACTCAGCTTAGCATGTAATGACAACAGTGCAGTTAGTCGCTATTGTTGAGACTAGTGAGCGTTCTTAACCGATACTTGGACTGAGTTACGTCTGTGGTTGATTGTTTAGTTAAAATAAGATGCGCTGGAGATGAGAGTGCTAATATTGAAGTTGAAGAAACCAAGCACCACCCGAATTCTCACATCAGGACTCTTCTGACACGTGGCCGGAGAATCCAACCAATTCATCAGTCCATGCTGTCCCACAGACCAATCTTGGACAAGCCTAATTGAGTAAGTAGAGAGTGATCGCTCTATGGTGGCGTCATCAAATGGAGTCAAGAGCTGTATATGTATGAGGTGACATCATGCGTGTAGACTAAGCCTGAGCAGACATTGTACTATCGATTGTCATTCGTACGCAATGATTCTGCACTCCTATCCGATAGCCTCAGCTCAGTTTATTGGATGCAATGGCTAATGTCTGCGCAAAAGCTGACACACATCAAACGGGTTATTCCTTAGCATCCTGGTAAACACTCCATTACATTACTGCACAAAAAGTGGAGGACGTCGAAATTACGTAACCTTGACACCAGCAAACACCACCCTTCGTATGTATACCTCTCTTAAGTCCCCCACTCTCCTCTACACAACTGCCTTTACCTCTTGAGTGCATGGCCTCTACAAGTACAAGTACAAGTAGGTTGGATCCAGATCTTTACGGTGGCCGGCTTAAAGACCGGGAATTTTAGGGACTTGAATAATTGGCTTCTCTTCTATAGAGTGAGTGAGATAGTGTGACATACTTGAGGAATACGAGACTGTGAGGTGTCTTCAGGTGATGCCATGTTGTATACTCCATTCAGGTTGATGTACCCCAGGATCTAACCTCTCAAACGAGCACAACCCCAATCTGAACCCCTTCTTGTCTGCCACGCATTTTTTTGATTCTCAGCTATCGCACCATTATCAATCTCCAAGTCCCCCCATCTCATCATGCACCTCCCTCCCACTCCACTTTACTAAAGTTTCAACGCGTCACGTATTTTTCATGCAGTAAATTAGTCCTCCAGACATCGCACAACCCAGCTCTACACAACACATCACAACACACAATGCAATCATTCTTTGCGAAATCGCAGCAGGCGCAAAAAGCGGACGGCAAAAAGACGTCGAAAAACAAAGCGCCGCCTCCCTGGGTCGAAAAGTACCGTCCAAAGTCGCTGGACGACGTTTCGTCCCAGGATCACGCCGTCACGGTCCTCAAACGCACGCTGGGCTCGGCCAACTTGCCACACATGCTCTTCTACGGGCCTCCCGGAACCGGCAAAACGTCCACGGTGCTCGCGCTGGCCAAAGAGCTGTACGGACCCGAGCTCATGAAAGATCGAGTGCTGGAGCTCAACGCGTCGGACGAGCGAGGAATCGCCATTGTGCGGGACAGCATCAAGAACTTTGCTGCGCAGAAGGTGGTGGCGCCCAAGGAACACATTGCCGAAAAGTACCCCTGTCCGCCGTTCAAAATCATCATTCTGGACGAGGCCGACTCCATGACCACCGATGCCCAGAGCGCTCTACGACGAACCATGGAGACGTACTCGGCCCAGACCCGGTTCTGTCTCATTTGCAACTATGTGACGCGAATCATCGATCCGCTGGCATCTCGATGCTCCAAGTTCCGCTTCAGACTGCTGGACGGAAACGACGCGCTGGCTCGTCTTCAGCATGTCTCCGACTCTGAACACCTCTCAGTCGAAGAAGGAGTGCTGGAGACGATCCTGGAGGTGGCGAATGGAGATTTGCGACGAGCAATCACCATTTTGCAGTCGTGCTCGCGTCTCAGTGGCGAGTCCTCGGCCAACGACGAAGATGGAGACGCTACCATGGCCGAAACCAGAGCCATCACCATTGCCGACGTGAATGAAACCGCAGGAGTGATCCCCACAGGAACCCTCAAGGCGATCATCAAGGCCTGCAAGGACTCCAAGGGACCCATCGGAGACGCTGTGCCGGACATTCTCGTGGCCGTCAAAGAACTGACCTACTCGGGATGGAGCAGTGCGCAGATCACGTCGCAGATGCACGATCTGATCATCACAGACCCGCTGATCGAGGGAAAAGAGAAGAGCAAGATTGCCGAACTGCTGTCTGTGACGGACAAACGTTTGGCCGATGGAGCAGACGAGTCGCTGGCAATGCTGAACCTGATTGTGGGCATTGCTGATGTGCTCGGAGCAGCAAAGTGAGCATGTATTAGAGGATGGGGAAGTAGAACAATGCATTGAAAGATGGCACTATACGTTTGAAACGTCGACACCGGTGATGGTGTACTCCAAGTGTGTTTACACATGACACTTGAACCTTTACTTGGTGCTCTTCAATGAACGCTGGTGGGACAGTATACAGAGGTCGTATTGATATTGGAAGTAAAGAAAGGAATAATGACATTCTATATTCTCAAATACTGTATTGTTGGTTGTGGTTAGAGACGTGAACGACATTGCTGCTGCTCTCTTGCTAAATATGGCTTCTCCAATGCGTTTGCAGAGCATAGCTTGGGGCTATAGTGAAGGACAATGGTGAGATTAACGGCGTTGATGATTGTTGCACAATGTTCTTACGTAATGATTTTCAGCGGCATGTCGATAGCAATAGGACGTGACTATACGGCTGTTGCTACTGTTCTCTACTTGCTGTTCTTCTAATGCAATTTTGTTAGATACTATCAGTACTCATAATCCTGGGTGAAAACAGGCCACTTGTCGATTTCCATGAGGTGCCGCATAGTGGGTCGTCCATGAGGACAATTCCACGGTTTATCTAGCCCCGCAAGATTCCGCACAATACGATCCATCTCTTTTTCCTTCAGAGCAGTGCCCACCATGACACTTCCTCGACAAGCTCGAGACGCAAACACGTCTCTAACCTTTTTGGGGCGAACAGAGTCGTTTCCGGGGTTGTCTTCGAACAGAACCACGAGTTCTCGAAAGTCTGGCATTCCAAACACAATGTTACCGGTCTGGGGAAACCCTCGGATCTGGCACTTTTCGCCAGGAGGAAGAGAGTCGTCAATAGTTACCAAAAAGCCGTTCTTTTTCAGCAGCTCGAGATTGTTGCTGACTACAGACTCCTCGAGGGGCGTCAGTTCGACCGTCAGAGGGTTCACAAAGGGCTGAGGGGTGATTTTGGTGTCTCTTTGAAGCCGCTCAAAGTTGTACTTTTCGTCACTGGCATGCTGGTCGATGATGAAGAGGTTCTGCGGGTCAGACACGATGATGAACGCCTCGTTGAACTGGCCGATGATGTTGAACTCGAGAAAGTCGTTCTTCGAAATCGTCAGATTGAGCTTAGATTCGGCTGAAGAAGAGTCGTCCAGAGTAGAGGTCTGCGGTTGAGTGGTGCTGGAAGAAGTGTCGAGAGTCGAAAGAAGCTCGGAGACTCGTTTTCCGCGCTCCAGATCCTCAGCCGAGACGGTGAGAGACTCCCTTTGTCCAAACGTCTCGAATTCTGGAAGATTGGCATAAATTCGTTTTCGTGAAGAAGGACGTTGAGATGCAGAAAGAGACGACAGAGAAGAAGCGGTGGACGGTCGACTGGAGGGAGAAGAGGCCGAAAACTGCGACAGATTCAGTTTGTTGAGATTGCCCTTGGTCACTCGTCTTCGGGACGAGATGGGGGTCGTTAGTGAGATGGATGTGTCGGAGTTGATGGATGTGTCGTGCAAGGAGTTGACGGAGGTGTCGTGTACAGAGTTCATAGATGTGTCTGATTGCGAGTAAGAAAGGGAGTTGTTTGAGTTGTCTGAGTCGTTGTTGTCGTCGTTCTCGACTTCTTCAGACCCTTGCTCCTCCTCCTGAGCCGTGTCAATGTATGCATACTCTGAGGGGATGTTTTCAGCTTCTTCTTGATCAGGAGCTTCGATATCACCTTCCTCTTCTTCTCCTTCCTCCTCAGCTTCATCGTCGACCATATTTTCGTTTCCCTGTTCATTCTCCTGCTCCTCCTCGTCTTGTCCATCCCCCTCATCGGTGGTCATGTGATTGATAACCAGCGACTCCGTCTCCTCAACATACGTCATGGACACATCCTCTTCTGGCTCCTGGTCTGTCAAAAACAGTCCTGCTCTCTCGATCTGGCTAGCAGTAGTTTGTGTGTCCTCAACCTGGTCATGAGGAGTGGCGGATTCTGGTTGTTCTGACTCTTCGATTTCTTCTACCTCATCGTCTTCCTCTTGTGTCTCTTCCTCTTCCACCTCAGCATTTGCAACCTCTTCCTCCTCCTCTTCCCCCTCCTCCACCTCTTCACCCATCTCCTCCCCTCTCCCTCCCTCAACACTCCAATAAGACTGACTGCTCATGGGCTGCACCTTGACATCAACCGTATGACGAGGAACAGACTGGCCGGACGACTCAAAGACATCAACGAGACTCTCGCGCACACAATTGATCACATCCACCTCGTTATGTAGCATAATCGTCCGCTTATCGGGTGACACATTGACATCATAAGCACTAGGAGGAATGTCGAGATTGATAATCAACACGGGTTTCTGCAAATGAACAAACGAAGTGTAGACATCTTGGAACACCTTTTGCAGTTTCTTCATCGAAAACGGACGCTTATTAATGAACAGCAACTGCTTGTCGTTGGCATTACGTCCCATTCCAAAGACGGGTTTGGAAACCAGACCAGAGACTCGCACAACATAACTGGGAAGCTCCTCAGAGCCCAGAAAGCCCCGCTTCGTATAACCGACGTCAAACGAAAAGTCCACGTCCATCAAATGGCCCTTGAGCTCATTTCCAAACACTCTTCCCACCGTCTTGAGCATGTCTCCCGATCCGTCTGTAGTCAACTGCACGTTTCGGTTCTTGTTGTTGGTGATATGAACGATACTGAAGCGCACGTCGGAGCGCACAATTGCGTACGTTTCGAGCATGCGAATGAGTCCGGGGTGACTATTTTTGGCGTTCTTTTCAAACTCCTTGCGGCGAACAATGGCGCTGTGGAAGAGTCGTCTGATGATCACAGAAGTGCCTCTTTTGCCGGCCACGGGTTTTGTGCTCTTGATGGACCCGTCGCGGTTGAACTCCAGACGAGTGGCGGGCTCGCTGGGGTTGCCACACGTCACAATCTCGAGCTCGGCCATCTCGCAAATGGACGCCAGAGCTTCGCCTCTGAACCCGTAGCTGAGCACGCTGGCGAGATCGTCGAACTCGTGAATCTTGGACGTCATGTGCTTGCGGGCCACGTGCTCGAATTCGGACTTTGGAATCCCGTCTCCGTCGTCGGAGATCTCCACCCGGTCTTTTCCATAGTCGAAGATTTTGATCTCGATGTTTTTCGCGTTGGCGTCCAGCGAGTTTTCCACCACCTCTTTGACGGCGGAGTTGAGATCCGTGACGACCTGCGCCGACGTGATTTGCCGGATCGACGCGCTATCGATTGCTTTGATGGACATGAAGACGCTGTAGAGGTGTTGTGTGAAGTCGTGTGGCGAACGCGTTTAATTACATTTATGATCTTAGGTGGGGGAGAGAAAGAAAGAGGTGATGAGCCAAAAATGGTGGAAAAAAGAGTCGGAAGCTCAGAGAAAGCTGTAATGAATGACAAAAGGGTGCCTCCAGATCCACCCAAAAAACCACCTCTCTAGCACCTCTCAAATGACATAAACACCAGTGTCTATATTCTACAACACAACAGATCAGCAACCTTATCGCAGTTGAAATTCTACATGGTCTGAAATTGTGCATGAACGAACGTCTCTTGCATAAAGTAGATTCAACTTCTCCAGCAATCACAACAACACTCTACAACTCGGTCAGAAATGCTCGCATGACAGATCAGAGTACACCGTTCATCTATTAATACCTCCCATATACCCCCCAGGCAGTTAATTCATTGCCAAACCCCCTCTACCCCACTTTGACTCGTTTGCCACTCTCTCTCCATGAAAACCCTGGAGCAAGATACCACCACTTACTCCGCCGTGCTGGAAAGCATCCGCACGTTTCTGGCCGTCTTCATCCACAACGTGGCCTACTACTTCAACGTGTACCCCGCTGACGCCTTCCAACAAGTGCGTCAGTTCAACACCGCAGTATGGCTCTGTCGAGCTCCAGTGGTGTCTGAGTACATTGACGACGCGAGCCGGGAGTGCGTGGATCTGCTGAGGGGCGGGAAATGCGTGGCCATGGCCATATCCATCGACAACCCGGCCTCCAAACACGTCGCCACGATCCCCATCAAGTTCACTGTGCCTGTAGTGCCTGAATCAGACCAGACTGTGCCTGTCACAGACTCGCCCACGCTGGTTGAAGATCTCCAGATCGAGTACAACGCGTTTTTCACCCGGCTAGCAAACTACGGGCCGAATTTCAACCCGTCCAACCTGGAACACACCTTCAAGATCCAGTGTGAGCTGGAGGGAAGTCATACTCTGGAAGACTGGATCGCGTCGGAAGCACCGCAAAGCAAACGGGTTCCGGGACTGGAAGACGTGGTTGTGCGCAAGATTGAAACGGGACCCATAGAGGTTGTCTCTTGGTTGGAATATGTGTGATTGGGTGACCAGAGCCACAGCTTTACTAAGGACTGCACTCCAGTACAGCAGTCCAGTTGCTTTCATGGACTATCCTGAGGACAGGGAGAGGACCGGATCGCCGGTGGACACGTGCTCGAGCCTCCGGAGAGCTTCCTGTCGACTCTTCACTCTGATATTGAGGTTTGGATACTGTGACAATTTGGCTGGAAGAAGCATAAGGACTGAAGAAGCCTCTAACAGAAGGTGGATCTAAGCTGGTCTCCTTACACTCCCTGTACATACGACAATCAACTATTTATTCATGTTTAATATATTCACATATACCTATTGAGATGTATAACCAGGCAATGAAGACATGCCTTACTTACTCTGAACATGTAGAGCTCCAATACCGGTACGCTGATGGTATGGACCAAAGCCTTCCAGATCATCTAACCAAGCAATCGGAAATCTAGGTCATGCTCAATCGAACGGCTGGAGTCAGGGTGGCTGGGGTTTCGATGTCAATGACATTCCACCCTGTCTTCATGTTTTTTGAGTGACGTTACCACAGCACCTTTCCAGCTTTGGTACAGTAGTGCCTGTGTGAGTCCATCCAACAGATCCATGCTGGTACACAACACGCGAATTCAGGACAGACGTCAGCCACCAGAAATGCCACAGACTGAAATCCCGGCTTTTGTTTCCCATCTTCATTCATTGGGGGAATTGAGATTACTGTGTTAGAGTCAGTGACTTCACCTTCAGTCTCTAATGCTACAAGTACAAGAAGTAAAGATGAGGTCCCTGGATCCTGATATTCTGCTCAGAAACATATACAACTTCTTCAAATACCCCCCCCCCCCCCCCCCCCCCCCC